>BRDA01079000.1:0-7500 GCA_036984385.1 Crenuchus spilurus
GGAAGGTTCCCCTGCTTAAATCAGCACACGTCCAGGCCCGTCTTAAGTTTGCCCATGACCATTTGGATGATTCAGAGGAGTCATGGGAGAAAGTGATGTGATCAGATGAGACCAAAATAGAACTTATTGGTCTTAATTCCACTTGCCGTGTTTGGAGGACAAAGAATGATGAGTACCATTCCAAAAACACCGTCCCTACTGTGATGCATGGGGGTGGAAGCATCATGTTTTGGGGGTGTTTTTCTGCACATGGGACAGGACGACTGCACTATATTAAGGAGAGGATGACCGGGGCCATGTATTGTGAGATTTTACGGAACAACCTCCTTCCCTCATTTAGAGCATTGAAGAAGGGTCGTGGCTGGGTTTTCCAACATGACAATGACCCAAAGCACACAGCCAGGAAAACCAAGGAGTGACTCCGTAAGAAGCATATCAAGGTTCTGGAGTGGCCTAGCCAGTCTCCAGACCTAAACCCTATAGAAAATCTTTGGAGGGAGCTCAAACTTTGTGTTTCTCAGCGACAGCCCAGAAACCTGGCTGATCTGGAGAAGATCTGTGTGGAGGAATGGGCCACAATCCCTGCTGCAGTGTGTGCAAACCTGGTGAAAAACTACAGGAAACGTTTGACCTCTGTAAAGGCTACTGTACCAAATATTAACATTGATTTTCACAGGTGTTCAAATACTTATTTGCAGCAGTAACACACAAATAAATTATTAAAAAATCATACATTGTGATTTCCAGATTTTTTTCTTATAGATTATGTCTCTCACAGTGGACAAGCACCTAAGATGAAAACTTCAGACACCTCCATGATTTCTAAGTGGGAGAACTTGCAAATTTGCTGACATAACGAAGGTCTAGCTCAAATAGTCACAGTTTGCCTCTGGGTATGATGCAGTGTTTATAAACGTTGAACCATACAAAGTATTGCAGACAATGATCGATTTTGGTTGAAGAAAACCACACTCAAAAACTCTAATATATATTTTTGCAACAAAAATTTGTCTCAGTGTACAATTTAGTTTAACATCTCTCTGAGGTTAAACATTGTCTGCAAGAGTATCAAAAATAATTTAATGTCATTGCAAACCATTGTGATATATTATGAGTGCAGCTGAATTAGTTAAAAATCAGTTTTAAAATTTGCTGCCATACACATGCAACAAACTGTGACTGATATTGCGGGACCCCATTATTTCAGCAGTATTTGTGGGTAAACATAAATGCTATTATTAAAAAAATATATTTTATTGGAAATTCTATTATGGACATTACTACATACATATCTCTCGTGAAGGGTTTTAGTTTGAATGAGTGAAGAGCTTTTGTTAATTTACAGACTGAGATATCCAATCCTTAATTTGAGGTGGCCAATAACAGGGGACTACATGATGATCCCTTAGCACAATGTGAAAGTAATGTGTTCTGTAAATTTTGAAAAGCATACATTTTTGTAGTAAAGTGAGTTGTGATTGGTTATACCACAGTTCTGACCCTACAATGTGATTGTCTGAGAGATGTTCTAGGATTGCTGATATTGCCAATAACAGCACTCTGACCAAAGCGCTTTAAGTATTACTCCGTCACATACACATAACTTAGCAATGACCTCAGTGTCCCCCCATCTGAAACAGCACTGACTGCACTGAAAATGCAGAGAAACTACACTGAACAAAAATATAAACAAATTGGCACTTGTAACATCACAAAAAGAGTAAATCTCAAAAGAGTCCAAAACATATGCCTTCCATACCATAACCCCACCGCCATTATGGGCCACTCGATTCACAATGTTAACATCAGCAAATCACTCACACACACAATGCCATAAACGATGCATTATCTTGGCAAAGGAGAAGTGCTCACTAACACAGATTTAGACACATTTGTGAACAATATTTGAGAGAAAAAGACCTTTTGTGTACATAAAAAAGTCTTAGATCTTTAAGGTCAGTTCATGAAAAATGGATAAAACCAGGATAAAGAAGTCAGTTTCAGTACCATCAACAAAAAATTAATGGATCTGCTTCTACAAGCAGCTTCACTGGGTTAACAACTGAACTTAACAAATACTGTATATGAATGAAACTCCAATCAGCTGTGAGTAGTGTTTAATGAAAGACGTACAGTTTCACCAGCAAACATCTGAGTATTCTTTTTTTTTTTTAAAGAAATACTACACAAGAGAGTGCTGGGTTTGTTGCAAGGTTATGTGTATGTTGTGGAGTAATACTTAAAGAGCTTTGGTTAGAGCAGGTGTAGGCAACTCCAGTCCTGGAGTGCCGGTGTCCTGCACAGTTTGGTGATGTCACTGCTCTGACACTACAATTAAACATGCTAATTGCCCGCTGAGTTGAATCAGGTGTGTTTGATCAGGTAGATCACCAAACTGTGCAGGAAACCGGCACTCCAGGACTGGAGTTGCCTACCCCTGGGTTACAGTGTCATTATTTTGCAATTTCAGCACTAATAGAACATCTTTCAGCGAATCAGATTGTGGAGTTGGACCTAACTGTGGTATAATTGTTTTTAGTGTTTGTATAATAAATGGTTATTGGGAAATTATATTCCTTGATGATTACGACTGATACACATAGTCTGATGATGATGATTGAGCAGATGAGAGCCTGTTGATAATCAAACAAATCATTTCTGATCGACGACCTTAGCACTCCATTACCAATATCTCATATTATAGCACTCCCTCTCATGTATTAGTGCTTTATTATCTCACAGCAATGACTAATTACACAGATTAGACATTTTGGAAGCTCCATTTGAAAGAAAGAAGAACATTAACCTCAGTCAGTAAAGATTTTCGTGGTGTCCATGTTTTCTGATTGCTTTATTAAAAGTGGGTAATTTATTGTCTGTATTGTAGGCTTTCTTTAATGGGAGTTTTTCTGCTGTTAGTAGAGTAGTAGGCTACATTACATAAGTCAACAAAATGTCAAAAGGCTAACTTATGGTTGTCTCCAAATAAGTCACAGGTTACTCACATATTTAACCAAGCAGTTGTTACCTGAATGACCACTGTTTAAAATACAAGTGGAAACACCTGTGTTTAAGCTGACTGACATGAAAAATGTGACTAAAACACTGTTAGCTTGGCGATAACAGAATCCCAATTGGCACATTAGCGTTATGCTAGTGTGCTTTTAGACAAAAAAGTGGTGATTAAAAAGCAAATTTAGAGTTTCTTAATTAAACTATGCTGTAATATCACCCAGCTGTAATTCAGTCAGATCTGTGGATTTAATAAATCAGTAATGTGTGGTTACATCACAGGAATATCATTAGTTTAGATGACTGTGGGCAGGGGGGGTCTCTATATAGAGGCAGCACATTTAGGCCATGCCTACTCTGTGGGGGAAACAACTCAGCACTTTACATTGATTTGCACTGCGGATTTCTCATGATTGATTTTATACTAGCATTGCAAATAAGCCATCTGTTGTTGGAAAAAAAACCTGATTTAAAGTTTTACAGGCGTAAAGACGTAAAACAGAGCCAAAGAGACATCACAGTTGGCTTAATGATATCAACAGACAGAGGGGCTCCCTAAACACAGGGATTTTATGGAATTCTTACAGTATCCACAATGTGTGCAGCAATGATTTTGTGTCTGCTAAGTTGAAATGTTAATTCATGCTCTATCTATCCAATTGCCAGTTAGTTAAGTGATCTGTGATATATTGTAGCTAGCTATGATAGTTTGGTCTAGCAACTAAAGCATCTGGTCTCAGTGTTTGCTGGGACTAATCTTAGTGGCTTGTGGCTAAATGGAATGGTTAAATGGCTCATCTTCACCCACTACTCACTTTAAAAAAAAACTTTCTGGAAAAAGTAGCTAAGTCCTGTATCAGGATTTAACATTTAGCCAGTGTTGCTTTATTTTTGTAAGGGCATTGAATGTTAGATCTTGTTTACCTGCTACTAGTGAGTCCTTAAATCTACTCCATTGAAATATATCAACATGATATTGTGAAGCTGTTGCAAAACATAGGAATTGTTCCCACAATTTCCCATTCACTTCTGTTTAAACATTGCAGAATGTTTTCCTCATGACCGGTGTGGTTTTTCATCCAATTACACAGTGCTCCCTGTCTGTTACCAGACCTCAAAAGCTGCTGCTTTTACAGCTAGTTTAATGAAAGTCACATTAAAACTCATGTGTTAGTTTCAGGTGATTTGTCTGAAAGGATAATTGAGCATTCAAGACATGTACAATAAGAAAAATGTAACTGAATGTAAGAGAAGCTATGTTTGCATGTCTGACACATACAGTGGTGCTTGAAAGCTTGAATTTTCTACATTTCTGCAGAAATATGACCTAAACATCAACATATTTTCACACAAGTCCTAAAAGTAGATAAAGAGAACCCATTTATAAAAAATGAGACAAAAATATTATACTTGGTCATTTATTTATTGAGGAAAGCAATCCAATGTAAGATATTTGTGAGTGGCAAAAGTATGTGAACCTCTAGGATTAGGAGTTAATTTGAAGGTAAAATTACTGCTACTGGAAGAATGTTTTGTGGAGGGATGAGACTGTTTAAATGAAAAATGTTATGTTTGGAGAAAGGAAAACACTGCATTCCAGCATAAGAACCTTATCCCATCTGTGAAACATGGTGGTGGTAGTATCATGGTTTGGGCCATTTTGCTGCGTCTTGGCCAGAATTGTTTGCCATTATTGATTGAACAATGAATTCTGCATTATATTAGAGAATTCTAAAGGAAAATCTTAGGACATCTGTCTATAAACTGAATCTCAAGAGAAGGTGGGTCATGCAGCAAGACAACGACTCTAAGCACAAAAGTCATTCTACCAAAGAATGGTTAAAGAACAGTTACCGGAAACGTTTAGTTGCAGTTGTTGCTCCAAAGGTTGGTCACACCAGATACTGAAAGCAAAGGTTCACATACTTTTGCGACTCATAAATATGTCATATAGGATCATTTTCCTCAACACATAAATTACCAAGTATAATATTTTTGTCTCATTTGTTTAACTGGATTCTCTGTATCTACTCGATTTGTGTGAAAATATTTTGATGTTTTAGGTCATATTTGTGCAGAAATATAAAAAATTCTAAAGGGTTCACAAACTTTTAAGCACCACTGTATGTGTCATTAAGAAGGGCAAACATAGCTTCTACTTTTAGGACTTCTGTTGACGTTTTAGGTCATATGCAGAAATATAGAACATTCTAAATGTTTTCACAGACTTTCAAGCACCACTGTATTATTGCAATGTTTGTATATGATCTACACTTCAAATTAGAGTGATTTTCTCAAAATATTATAATTTTCCTCTTCTGAATGTGGTTGATTATTTTATCTTTATAGCACTGTATATAAAGAACATGCTGCAATACCTGAATGCACCTAACTGAAAATACATCATCTGTTCCATATAGACAGTCAATGAAAACCATCAGTTCTACCAGACAGGTGGAGGATCAATCTCATAATACAGCAGAACATGACTGACAGAGTGAGGAAAACTGCCACTGTAACATCTTCCAGGTAAGTCAGACTTTAGAGGGCGCTCCTGAGGTCTAAAATAAATGGACTTCTTTGGTGCAAAATTATGTATATTTCTAATCCTCTTAAAACAGACTAATACAATGTTATTTGCTCAAAACACAAGTACATTAAGATTTTTTGTATTTTTACATGGACTTCCTTTTTTGGGACATACCACTACTCAGGCAATGTTCAGAGCAGCTCGCTCAACAGCACTTAGTAGCTGAAATACTAGTGTTTAACTGCAGAAAATTAAATTGATTTAGAAAAACACGCTTTTGGTTATTTTATATATTTATATACACAGTCATATCAGAATATTACGACCACACCTGGATTGGAACTAACTTGGCATGGGATGTCACAGATGCCACATGACAGGGTTTGCTGCATGTATAAAGAAGGTGGTTATATCTCAGAAATTGCTAACTTTGTGGGATGTACTAAAGTGACTGTAGTGAAGGTGTACCATGAAGGTATACAGAGAAAGTACTCCTTGTACATTGAGTGCCTCTCATAACAGTGGTGCCTCATGGGTAGGCCAAAGGGGATCAATGACTAAGGTGAGTGGTACCAGAGCAATCAATAATGGACACAAGAACAACGAGGAAAGTGTCATGGATCACAAAACACTCTGGATCAATGGTGGATATTCCCACTTGTCATAATATTCTGATATGACTGTATGCTTTGCAATGTTATACGTTCTAAAACAAATGAAAAGTCATTAAAGCGAGAAAAGAGAATCAGTGTTTCTAGTGGTTTAACTCCATTGACTCGTATTCAAAGAGCACTTACTCATGCAGGCCCTCTATTTTTTAATTATTGTTTGCTATACAGTAATTGTAAGAGAATGGACAGGCTTCCCTTAAATTTGTCTTCATAACTGAATCTTTCACCAACACTGAGTCAAAGGAACAACAGAAAAAGCATTTTTATGTTTGAACAACAATACCTATTATATAATTTAACACCAACACTCATGTTAACACTGCTGTGCACTACATTGCACTGATTCTGCTGTGCTGTAATTAAACATGCAGTTTGCTTTTTATCAAAATAAATAAAATCGTCCGTGATTAAGGTAAAATATGTTATCATAATCAGTGTGGCGGCACGGTGGCTTAGTGGTTAGCACGTTCGCCTCTCAGCGCTGGGGTCTTGGGTTCGATTCCCCATCTGAGCGGAGTTTCCATGTTCTCCCCGTGTCTGCGTGGGTTTCCTCCGGGGTCTCCGGTTTCCTCCCACAGTCCAAAAACATGGAGGTCAGGTGAATTGGGTGCTCTAAAATTGTCCATATGTGTGTGTATGTGTGTGCGTTTGTGTTCACCCAGCGATGGACTGGCACCCTGTCCTGGGCTTAGTTGAATAGTGTGCTGCCCTGCCCTGTGCCCAGTGAGGGGGTAGGGGACTAACCGTGACCCTGATAAGGATGTGATAATGAATGAATGAATGAATGAATCAGTGTGTTACTCACTGTTACTATCTAGATGTCCAATGCAAAATGTTTGTCTGTACAAATATCCAGTGTTTCTTTTGATCGTTTACAAGATGAGCCTTTTAAAAGGACATGCATACAAACTCCTTTCTGAATTTATCATTGAGAAATTGTGCTTCATTTGGGCATTAATGAAAGTGAATTTGTTGGCATACCAGCTTCAGTAAATCTAGAATAGCAGGGCAAAAAATGTTCAGAACACTTCTTCTCATCAGAATGAGAAGAATACATAACTTTCTGTCTGTTTACTTAAAAGACACAATACAAACTGAGTTTAGAGTTAGAGTTTATTAATAGAGTTTATTGCATAAAATTCAGGCATGATTTAAAATCAACATAGATTAAGCCTTTAGTGACATCGGTACATTCACTCCAGTTTATAAAAATATTAATTTGTTATTAATTTTTATATTAACATTAATTATATGAATATTCTATCTAGATTTTTTCCCTATTTAGTA
>BRDA01079000.1:12500-19098 GCA_036984385.1 Crenuchus spilurus
AGGAGCATATGTGTATTTTATATTTAAACATAAAATGAGGAAGTGCTTGCCAGTTTTTTTTACAGAATTACATTTTAGCAGGCATCTGTGGCCTGCTGGTTAGGGATCTGGTCTTGTGACCGGAGGGTTGCCAGTTCAATCCCCGGGCAGGTCATGACTGAAGTGCCCTTGAGCAAGGCACCTAACCCCCAATTGTAAGTCGCTTTGGATAAGAGGGTCTGCTAAATGCCTCAAATTTAAATGTAATGTAAATGTACTGCTGTTGATGATGATGACCCTTCAATTTTTAAGTTAAAATGATTATATATTTATAAAGATAAAGGATAAAATTTATTTCAGTTTAATCTAATTAATTGGTAGTATGGAAGTTCACTTTCTGTTTAGGCAGTATCATATGAGAAGTATTGTTATACTGAATATGAGCATGGTTCTGATTTGGTATAATATGCCACAGCCATGGTGATATTCAGTGTCACAATCTCTAATGTGAAATAGATTGAGTGCCATATATTAGTTAACACTAATAAGCCACAACGGTTAATGATGTGTTTGTTTATATAATAATATACAATCCCAAATCAGAAAAAGATGGGACAGTATAGAAAATACAAATAAAAATGCTATGTTTCTTTGGCATTTATGGTGACAATTGTTTTACTGCAGATAGTATGAACCCAAGATATTTCATATTTCATGTATGGTCAACTTAATTTCATTTGTTAATATACATCATTTCATGCATTTCATGCCTGCAACACATTCCAGTTTTGGGCCATTTAGGGCAAGTAATGGGGTAAAAAAAAACATGCAAAAAGAAAAATAAATGGTGTGATTTGAGATCAGTAGGTGATCGCAATCATGATTTGGTACAAAAGCAGTGTCTACAAAAAGAGTATATGAAGAGCAAAGAATCTCCGGAATGAGGAATTAATTGAAATCTTTGAGGAATGGGGAATTTCCCTGTGTAAAGGGTGAAGCTGCAAGCCTATCATCCACCCTGATCTCTGATCCCTCAGACGTCATTCATCAATAGCTGATAAAACCATAAGGGTTAGGGATTACTTTTGGAAACTTTTGTCAAACACTACAATACAGACCATTCACAAATGCCACTTGAAACTTTACTGTACAAAAAAAAATGCCATGTGTTCTGTGTATTCAGGCTTATGTTAACCATGTCCTGAAGTGGCATTGACTTATCCAGGCTCTGAGGCATCTGAGATGGACCATCATACAGTGGAAATGTGTATTGTAGTCAGTATTCATTCAGAAATGGACACTCTGCTCCAGACCCAAGACTAAAATTGTCTATCCAGCCAGTTATCAGTAACAAGTCCAAAAGCAAAGATCTGCCTTCGTATGCAGTTGTGTCAGTGGACTTGGCATTTACACTTCTGTGATGACATCATTAAGGCAGAAAACAACATTAAGATTTTAGAGCAACGTACACTGCTTTGAATTCCACATGTTATTTGATGTGTTTGTTTAGAAAGACAAAATAACATGTTACACACATTACATGACTGTGGAAGAAGAAGATACAGGTACTGGACTGGTTTGCCTGCAGCTGTGACTTGCTCCCAATAGATTAAACAAAAAACATGACAACAACAACTCTGTACTGTAGCACAACTTAAGACGAGTTTGCAGGAAGAACAGGTCAAAATAACACCTGAAACACTTAATCACTTGGTAGCGTTGGTGACAAAACGTCTTTTAAGTGATGTGAAAAGAGATTGCACCATTACAAAGTGGTACACGCTTTTGTGTCCCAACTTTTTGAATGTGTTGTAGGCCTGAAATGCAGACATTTTCTGCAATGAAAAGTCTATGTAAGAAACAATGCATTTTATTAACATTTTCCATACTGTCCCAACTGTTTCTGATTTGGAGTTTTAGATTTTTAAACAAACAAATACAATCGTTGTAGCTTATTGCTACTAACTAATATATGGCGCTCATGGTGCTGTTGTATAAAAGCTATATCTCCAGACAGTAACAAAATGAACTAAATTAAATAGTCAGTGCTGAACAACAAAACATGAGGTATAAATACATATATAAATAAAGAAGATAAGGCTTGGAATAATATGTAGACATACCAAGACACTGGTGGCTAGACAAATGAAAAAGTGTAACATAGGCGGAGCTAAGAAACTAACACTTAGAACATGTGGATCTGACATAAACATTGAACATGAGGGCAGCACACTGCAAATAAACACAGGAAAGAAACAAAAGCCGTGACATTCAGGCAGCTTACAGGATTTAAAGGATTTCCTGCTGATGTCCATATCTCAATGTGCCATAGCTGTTCTGGCAACAAAAGGGGGATTTGCACAATATTTGTCAGGTGGTTTTAATGTTATGGCCAGTTGGTCTGTATGTATAGTTATGAAAAATGTCTATAATATCTATAATAATATTACACAACATATATGGGATATATTATATTTATGCAAAGCTAGCACTATTTTCCTCAAAACTTTGTCATCCATGAACATTTACTATGAACATACACACACAGACAGACACACACACACACACACACACACACACCCCACATGCACACACACTCACGCACGCACACACACACACACACAGGTTTACAAAAATCTCTTTCTGGATTTAATGATAGGTGATACTGTGTGTGTGTGTGTGTGTGTGTGTGTGTGTGTGTGTGTCCATTCCAGCGTGAGAATGCTTGTCACGGAATCCATGCTTAAATGGATAATGGTCCATCCTATCAGTAGAAAGGAAGAGCAGTGTGCGTGTGTGTGTGTGTCTCTGTGTGTGTGCTGTGTCTCATTCATTATTCAGAGAGCCAAATGAAGTCTCTACAGCAGGAGCACTCAATTATAGATGAACTAAAACAAAGAGAGAGAGAGTGAGAGAGAGAGAGTGAGAGAGAGAGAGAGAGAGAGAGAGAGAGAGAGAGAGAGAGAGAGAGAGAATGAGAGTGTGAATGAAGACAGAAAAAGGTGAGAAAAGATTGAGCGGGAGTAGAGATAAAGAGATATAGTGAAGAGAGTGGGGATAGAAAATGGGGAAAAAAACCCAGAAACAAGTGAGAAAACATAAGAAAAAGTGAGGACCCTAAATGAGAAATAAGAGAGTGGGAAAGAGGGAAAAGGAAGAATGGAGGGACTCCAGTTAATCAGTTCTACATTGCATCTCCATGTAATACACACACATACACACACACGCACACACTCACAATGCACTCACTCACCTCGTTCTGTACAGAAGCCTACAGTATTGCATGCACATGCACACACACACACACACACACACACACACACATGCACTCACCCACGCATCCACACTGTGACTGTGGGCTGTGTATTATTCACTTCACTGATATCCTCACTGTTCGTCTTTCAACACATTTGTAATCCATACCCTAAAGATCTTCTGAAGTCACTTTTAAGCTATGCAACTTAAAGTAAATAATTCTTATTTTTTATTTAAAACACAGTTTATAAATAAGAACTTTGCTGCCTTCTTTGAATGTATTGCTTTTGTGATGTAAAGAAAAACGATAAATGTATAGCCTAATCGGCTTTTAGCACTTTTAGCCCCACCCATTCAGCCAACAGGATGTTAACCCCGACCAGTCAACATGCAGCAATTTAGCTTTAGCCCATTCAGCTTACTGAAAGTTAGCCTTTCCCATTCAGCCTATAGCAGTTTAGGCCTGCACAGTCAACCTACAACAGTTTAACCCTGCCCATTCAACATACAGCAGTTTAACCCTACCCATTTAAGCTACAGCATTGTAGCCCTGCCCATTCAGTCTACAACAATTTAGCCCTGCCCATTCAGCGTTCAGTAGTTTAACCCTACCCATTCAGCCTACAGCAGTTTAGCCCTGCCACAGACAAGGCTTCCTCTGGTTAGAAAAACTCTGACTGAAGTTTGACTTGCTTGAATTGCTTTCCCTAAGTACATGTATAGCCACTGGAACATTACAGAGTTCTAAATCACAGTCTAGGTGGTCAAGTTCATCCTTTAGATTAAGATTAACCAATTTGCCAATGTGATTTTTAACACAATGGAATTTGACCTCTGCATTTAACCCATTCATGCAGTGAAACACACACACACTAGTGAACACACTAAGCTGTGAAATTTGTGCCCGAAGCGGTGGGCAGCCCTTATCCACCAGCGCCCGGGGAGCAGTTAGGGGGTTAGGTGCCTTGCTCAAGGGCACTTCAGTCACATTCTGTCTGAGTATTGAACCGGCGACCTTCTTGTCACAAGACCAGATCCTTACCACTAGGCCATTTAGGTGAACCATTTAGTTTTACGTCAGTTTGGGACAGCAGTCAATACTCATAATGACTAATTTGGCCATAACGAGGACCATCAGTTATATCATTAATGTTATCAGTATTGTATCTGTGAATACCAGAGTGGCTCAAAAAAGTTTTGAAATCTCAAATCACTTGCAACTGACTTTCCCTTTTTCTGCCTGCATCTAGTTTAGGGGTGAAATGATTGTTTGACTAATTCGAGTTCCTCAATTACAAAAAATGATAGAGGAATTTTCTCTTTCTCGAGTAATCTTTTATTTAATTGTGAAGCTAAAAGCATAGATTACTTTCAATGTGGCACAACATGCTTACATCACAAATGCAAAGGAAGAAGGAGGAACCGGACATGTTTAATTGAGGTGCTGGAAGGCACTGTTGCAACTATATTTAGTGGAGTTTTTTACTTAGTTTTCAGACCCCTCTACCAACTTTTTTTAAAGTGACTAGTGACAAATCTAGTGACTTTTCCCAGTGTTATTGGAGACTTTTGGAGACTCCAGGTGAAAGCACCAATCGTTCTACAGTTACCATCCAAAGCGAGCACCTGTTGTTACCGCGAGCCCCTCCCCTGTCCCAAAGCACTGACAAGCGTTAGTCTCACAGTAGCCTTGCACTCTGGGGCTGCAGTCAGAGCAGAGTGGAGGAGATGGATGTAAATGTATTTCTTTACTGTCACACTAAAATAAATCACTACATTTGACTCAGACTCATGTCATTTTTCAGTTAGTTATTCACCTTGTCCGCTGTATGTGCCTCTCAAGCAAGCTCACCATGTCGCAATCTAAACTGGACATGCAGAAATACAGAAAGGAGTGGGAATCAAACCTTGAATTCAAGGGCTGGTTGAAGCAGTGTATTGGGGATGATACACGGGCATACTGCCTGTATTGTAAGGCTGATTTCTATGCAAAACTATGAGATATAAAAAAAACATGACAACTCAAAATCATACTCAAAATGCAAAACCTTATAATAGTTCCACCCAAACCAAGCTGCAATTAATAAGTAACAAAATCACCTCTGCAAAAAAGAGACTGAAGCCACCATGGCGTTAGCAATGGCTGAACCAGGGCTCTCAAGTTTTCAAGCTTGCTTGGAGTGAGATGGGAGGGAGGTGGGGACAGAGACAATAATTACAATGAAAGAGAAGAAAAACAATAAAAAAAGAGAAAATGTTGAAAGTCTTCTAGCAGACACTACTGTGTGTCAGTGTCTGAAATGAACACCCACCAAACCAATGACGCTTATTAAAATATGTGCTGGCCTGAAAATACTTTCAGACTGAATATTTCACTGGAATGAGGGCGAGACCACTTTCTGACTATGGATGTGCGAGTAACTTCAATGCTCTGTTCAGGACTTGAAGTTCTCCTGAGCCATGCCTAATTTCAGGCATTCATTCATTCATTATCACACCCGCTTAATCCTTATTAGGGTCGTGGTTAGACCCCCACCCCCTCACTGGGTGCAGGGCAGGGCATTACACTATTCAACTAAGCCCAGGACAGGGCGCCAGTCCATCACTGGGTGACACACACACACACAGACACACCTACGGACAATTTTTAGAGGACCCAATTCACCTGACCTCCATGTTTTTGGACTGTGGGAGGAAACCGGAGACCCCGGAGGAAACCCACGCAGACACGGGGAGAACATGGAAACTCCGCTCAGATGGGGAATCGAACCCAAGACCCCAGCGCTGAGAGGCGAACGTGCTAACCACTAAGCCACCGTGCCTCCCCTAATTTCAGACACTGTGTGTGGTGGAACAACTATTTATTTGTTTTTGCAATTGTAAATGTTTCAAGGCAAAAAAATGTTTGTTACTATGCACACATTTAAGAAATAATTTAAGAAATAAAACTGGTATCTAAAAAAGGAACCCAATAAGTCGTTTATTACTTTATTAAGTAAAATGTCTTATTTTCTCTTGTGTATTTATAATTGCTCTTTAACCAAGCACAAATATGTTTTGTCCAATTATTCAATTAATTGAAGGAATTTTCAGTAGAGTACTTGATTACTTAAATAGAGAGCTGCAGCCCTAATCTAGTTATCTGTCCCCAGTTAGTAGTTTTATGACATACAGTATATAGCTAATTCAGTCATTGAAAGTTTTCCAAACTCTTTTAATTTCATTGTTATTGCCACCCATAGCATTCAATACTTTATCTGCAAGTTTTCTGCTGTCTGTCATATTAAGAAACTGACTCGCTATGGCAACGGCATCATTCAGGTGCAACTCCTCAGCTGAGTCATGCTTGATGCCATAACTCAAA
>BRDA01079001.1:6333-33086 GCA_036984385.1 Crenuchus spilurus
ACGATCGATCGATGTTACGAGTAACAATATAAATAATGAGTCTCATTTACATGTCCCCAATCTGTTACTTTGACTTTGTCGACCAAAATCTGGTGTTATTAACTAATCATCCACATCCCGGAGGAAAACGCCGGTTATGTCGCAGTCAAGTAGAACCCTTACTGTATATGTTCAGGACGTGTCACCAGTCTCCCTAAAATTCGGTAAGAAGAACGTCCTATCACCAGTCCAGTGATGCACTACGACCACCTCCTTTGGCAAAGTCTGAGTAATAAATATAACAATGAGCATTGTAGCTAGCTAGCAATCCAGAGCAGGACAGTTCATATGACTGTAGCTGATGTTGAATCTAGTCACTTGAAATCAGAATTAGATTGGAGTTTGGCAGTCATACTTTTCTCACAAGAGTCAATGTGTCAATGTGCAGAGCTGGCACCTATGGGTGAAAAAAAAAAACAATTGATGCACTTGTGAATAACAGTATTATTTAATGATATTGTATTGATTTTCAAAAACACAATCTCAAAAAAAAAAAAAAAAAAAAAAAAATAGACCGTGGCAATGCTTCATTTTGTGTTAGATACCAATGCTATAATCTATCTTTAATCATTAGACTCTCCACCATAAACAAGTAACACCAGAGTGCTTTTACTCAGATTTTATGTTTTTTAATTATGACATTAATTGTTTTTTTCTCCTTGCTTACAGTGTCACGATACATCCCAATATATATTTATCTTTAACCCCTGTATCATGACGTGCAACCATATCACCAGGTTCTTCCCAATACACAGCCCTATGGGCAACTACATCCTTTATTAGTATTTAGGCTAAAAAAAATTGTTTTCCTTACAATACTGTGTGGTTCCATAAGAGTGTTGTTTATTTAAATGGCTTTATTGTTTTTAAATATTTGTCTTGTGTAACTTGGACTCAAAGAGACAACACAGAGATTTCCTTACTAAGTCAAATGAAACCTGAAACAGTCTTGTCTCTACTCAAGTTGTTAAGTTGAGCTTATTTAAGTCTTTATTTCAAATAAACCACGTGCCATATTATTCAGTTAAAATAAGCATTGGATATACATGAATTGTCCTGCTGAAAAGTTGCAAGACAAAGCCTATAAAATGTTCCTTCAGTTCTGTGCATCCTGAAAAAAATATTTCTCGTTCAAAAATGCAAAAGCATGTGTGTTCAGCATGTTTTATTATATTACAAATCATAAAACACATTTTTGTCACATGAAGGGCTCCTTTACAAAACCATCAACAGTCTGCTTTTATATCAATGCATGGATGTATACAGATTCAGACAGAAAATTATACATCCTCCTAACCCACCATCTGTTCAGGGAAGAAGATATTAGCACATCTGACATTATTAAACGTTTTTCCGCATGTATCCTGCAATGACCATTTTCCTCCAGAGAGGGCTCCAAATCCAGATATAGATTCAGTTGTAGTGTGTTAGAGCCTTTAGCATTATAAAAGTGTAATATCTAAGACCTTAGAGCAGTGCAGTTTTTGCCTGACCTGGTTTCTTAGCAGCACAGAAACAATAAACAAAAGCTGTGTTGTTCCTTAAGATAATCTTCCACGAGATAACGTTAGCGTTGTACTAACACACTAGCCATGAGCTAGCACGCTAGCAATACTTTAAAGTATAATACAATATGAAACAGTATCAATATACACCCCTAATATAAAGATTTACAGTCAGGTAAGCTATCTGGCTTCACAGATTAATCTGCTTCTACCAGCTCACCTAGCTACAGGTGCTGACATACTTTTCATAGAGCCAATTATGGGAATCTGCACAGGTATCATTCAACACACTGTCTGTGCATTCTAATCCCCTCTCAGCAGCATGCACATACACACACACGCATTCACACACTCTGCTAAGCCTCTAGTCATCTCTATCGGCAGTAAAACGTACACTAAAACCTATTATGGAATATCCCACAAAACATTTTCAGAATTCCTACTTGACAGATGGTATTCTGAGAAGGTCTAATGAGCACAGACCTTCCAAATACTGCACTGTCCTCAAATGAGAGTTCAGACACAGGGCAACAATTTAGATCCTTAAACAGAGTGAATTTGAAACAAATATGTAGGACCTGCAAAGTTTCAGCATATTGTTGAAAACATCCATCCATCCATTATTTTAACCCTGATCAGGGTTGCAGTTAGTCCCCTACCCCCTCACCGGGCACAAGGTGGGGAATAGTTGAAAACATCAACAATGTTAACAAAACCTACATATTCTGTAGTTATTCAGACCATGTTTTTCACGGACTTCAATGCAACGTGGCTGCATATCATTATAACAAAACAACCACTTATGGACTATCTATCAGTCATAAGTCTATTGTTGTGTATAGATATGATTACGATTATGAAAGTGAGACAACTGACTTATCCATGTTTAATACAGTTTAACAGAGTTTAGGAGGGGAATGCCATACACAAGAAGCAAATATTTAAAATGCACCTACACTTGGTGTTGCATCAGGTCTTGATGTTCGGATCAGGTCTGATGTTTTTCACCTGGCTTGTTTGCATTGCTAGAGAGGTAAACAGTGCTGCAACAATTTTGAACAAGTTTTATGATTTTTATATATTTTTTTATGAACAAGTTCACTGGTGTCCATAATTTATCTCAAAATGAAATCTGACATTTTATATTCATTAACACATAAGGTGGATCAGATCTGTCAGGAAGGGTAGAGTCAGATGCAGGGTGTGATGAAAGCTTCCCTTAATTAATACAAGCAAGGACTCTAGGCTCTGAAACAAACAAATCTGTGGCTGTGATAACTAGGCGGCATAACAGGTAAACAATACAATGACCAACAAAGACTGTGACACTTAAGGGAACATATAAACCAGGCACTCAGACAGGAGATATGGACGGGAGCAGAACTAAGACAGAAACATGATGTAGCACGTAAACAAAAAGTATGTGGACACAAGACAGAGACAGAGATGCGGGTGTGACTGGAGGTTTCACAAAGTGACAGTTCTCTTTTTTTGTTGTTGTTGATTAGTGCGACTTATAGCTCAGAAAAATCAGAATTTCAGAATCTCAGATTATTCAGTATTTCAAATAAATTACTATTCAAACAGCATCAACATAGCAAGGCTTGAAATATGCCAGTTTTACGTGTAATGAATATAAAATATGACTTTTGAATTACATTATGAACACCTTCGATGATATTGTATTTTTAGGGAAAAACGATAAAATGAGGGCAAAATAATCATCAAATCATGTTTTACTCCTTACACTTATAAGCCACATAAACATTTAAGATTTAATGTTCTTTTAAATTGTAAATCCATGGGACAAGCAAATTCATAAAGGATACTGTATAAAAATGTTAGCCTTCAGATTTACTCTTTCATAATCACCCATTAACCTGGAAACCATGTAGCATGATATCATAAATCACAAGTCAAAGCAGAAAATTCCAGCATATACTGTAGCACGTCTTTGCCTGTATGCAGCTAAGTCAACACACCCAAAGCTGTTCAAGCACACCCATTATTCTCCCTGTCTCTATTGTATGGAGCTCAACAGTATTATGCCCAATAGTGGAGGGTTATCTAGAAGCAATGGCCAAACAACAAAAATTTCCAACGAACCTCAGTACACATGCAGCTGTATACAAAAATGAAATGGTTTTAAAGTTTTACATGTACACCAAAGTATTTTAAAAGTAAATGTGCATTAATATTTCTGTAGTAGACCACCACACCTGAATCATCCTTGCTGCAGATCCTTTTCCGCCTTATAGGTGTCTTTACATTGCAAAGTGAGGGGGTGCTGGTGGGTCCCTCTCTTCCCATCAGTGAAAATGGACCCCATACACAATCCACCCTGGACCTTTATTCATGGAGGAACAATTTGTACTCTTTGGCTTTGATTTTCTGAACAGCATAGGAGCAAAAATATCTGAATTTTTTACGCTCACTTCCACACATCCCCTAAACCTTGCCATGTTTTAATGACATTTCAGACAGTGTGAACTATGAGCTGGAAGCACATGGATGTGTTATTATTCACCTACATTGTAGGCTTCTGTTAGCCTCATCCAGACCCTCAACCATCTGTTTCAACAAGCTTATATTTGTTCAGGGTTAGTACAGTCAAAAAAATTTTTGATGCTATTTAGAGCCATTTTCAAAAAGCTTTAAAAACATATAGAACATGTTATCAATCAAGTTCACCATGCAAAGAAGCAGATAAGTATGAAGATGCTTCTTTCTGTTGACATGCTTCTACATATAACAATGCCATTACTAAAGAAAAGTTCTCTTTTCTAAGAGTGTAAAACTTTATTAGCCCACTCAGACAAGAATAACAACACATGTACTGAGTGAAGTTAATACAGCAGTGGTGGAGATCAGTGACGTAGTTGTTTTTATTATAGCCAATCAGATCTACAATATGTTCCACCCAATATGAGGTCAACAGACGCTGATATGAGCTTATATGCTATTTAGAAAAGGAAGGACCACATATTATGATTCAGTGACTCAGACTTAGATTTCTGATTTATATTTGTTTGCCCTCTAAGGAGCTTCAGTGTTAACGAATACATTGATTCTCTTGTAACAATGGTGTGTGTGAAGGTCTTGGATTTATTAGACAGTAAGCAAACGCTCAGAGACATTGTGTTTAATGTTGGAGAAATTCATGCAAATGTGCAGACCTGAGTCACTTTGACAAGAGACAAATACTAGTGCAAGTCCAAAAGTTCATTTGTGTTCATAATTTAACTTAAAAAATCGTAAAGTGTCATGTATTTACAGTCTTTTAAAGCCTGTTTTTGTGTTAATGTTGATACTGGTTGTATAGTAATTTACTCAAGCTTGAAATTAAATATTCAATTATTAATTCCAATTAATTCTGATCAGTAAAATGGTAAAAAAGTCAAAAACACAGCTTACCTTGTTGAATTAAAGTACTAAGACAAATGAACATTTTCACAAAATTCACATTATTTGAGATGCACTAGCAGATATGGCAAGATCCTGGAGATCTACCTTCTTGCACATTTCACCTCCAAGCCAAACCTGAAAGACCTCGTCCATCTAAACAAGAACTTCTGAAAGCGATATTTAGATTAATCATGTGGGGTCAATCAGGCTTGAAGCTAAAGTTTGTAGGAAGGTAGATCTCCAGGAGTAAGGACCAATGTCTAAATTCCAGACACCATAGGACACCTTCAGAGGTCTTGTAGAGCCAATGTCTTGTACTGTAGAGGATTTGATGGCACACTGAGGACCAATAGCAGACATATTAGCAAATTGGTTTTAATGTTAAGGCTGATCAGTGTGCATATACACTGGTAATGTTGGTAGTCATTTCTGATATATGTGTATTTAAAATGTAAAAGCAACTCTGCTTGTGTCCTTGTTAGCGCCCTCTATTGGAGAACAGCTTGTTGCAGCACTTTCAATTGTTGGTGTGTTATGTCTGAGAAAGTAACGACCCATTTAAAGACAATTATGTGATCAGTTTCTGTTGTTTTATTATCTGAAGTATCTGTAGCATCGTATGGAAAGGACAACTAACAGTGAAGGTTTGTGAACACCTGGTTGCATGCTCCTCTGGAAATATTGATACATTTGTGGTTTATTTGAACCCTTTAAACCACAACCTTACATAGCTGCCATATTAAATTGTATTTGTTCTTTGTGCTTGTCTGAGCACAAATCTGGAAAATCTAATCATATGGCTAATACCTGAACATTTTAATACCTGAAATTCTTTTTGATCACATAGTCAAAGGTTTAAAATCAAATGGGTACTGTTAGATGCTCTTGCATCAGTATCTCTTTGATGCATGTTTGCCCATCTCTAAATGTAAATGAACTATAAGACTAATCACTGAAAGAGGAAAAAAGGTAAAACAGGTTATGACTATTGTGTCTATTATCTAATAGTGTCTGTTGTAGTAATGAGGGAAAACTGCAGAGAACATAAAATTTCAGTTAGCTGAGATGATGTCTGCTAAGCTTCAGTCAGGAGCTGGTGTGTTAACAGTGATGTGAGCTGAGTTGACTTTAGCATAGGGTGACCAGACGTCCTCTTTTTCTCGGACATGTCCTACTTTTGAGACCTAAAAAAATGTCCGGGGGGGAATTTCAAAATCGTCCGGAATTTTGTACGACTGCCTCAAACATAATACATGTACAGTGCATTGTGATTAGAATTGCCACTCCGATCCATTCCACTCCATTCCAGGTTTCTCTGTATCGCAAAATAGTCAGGCCCTCCTCCTCAAATCTATCTACTTTGCATTGTGTGTGTGTGAAGAAGAAAACGTGGGCTTGCCAGTCTACCCCGAGTGTTTACAAACGAAAGCACACGTGTGTCCGCCAGTTCTACGGCAATGCCGAAACAAAAGTGTACATTTACAGAGGAGTTGAAGAAAAAATTGTCGTGCCTTCGCAAGGGTCGTGATCCGTATAAGGCAAATTGCTTGACGTGTAAGGCAGGCACTTATGTGTCTGTGGCAAATAAAGGTGCCAATGACCTGCAGGTGCACGTCAATTTAACAAAGCATGCAAAAGCAGCCAAAGCCAGGGGCGAGAGCTCTTCGGCTAAAGTCACAGATTTCTTTGTGACAAAGAAATTATTCTTTTTTTTACTTAGTCTTTCACTATTACACTCAAAACATGTCAGTGTGTGTTTTTGTTAGTGTACGTTTTTGTTGGTGTACTATGTTGTTTTGTGCTGTTTAATAAATGCAATTTTTACACAGACACCATGTCATTTGTGTCATATCATACACCGATGACCCCCCCCCTGAAAAAAAAAAGGTGTCCTCCTTTTCAGAAACCCAAATCTGGTCACCCTACTTTAGCATAACTTTGGGGTCTGCTCAAATAAGAACATTACATTGCATAACCTGAAATTGAAGCTCTAATCTAGAAATCTGACTCCTCCTGTTTTTCAAACTACATCAGAATCTTAATCATGAGGATCAGAATGGCAGCACTGAACACAAAACAGTAATAAGAGGCCGGAAGCTGTGAGAGCCAATATTCATCAGCTTTTTCTTCAGAACAGCAAATACATGGCAGCTGCTCAAACACTCTCTCTCTCTTTCTCTTTCTATCTCTCTCTCTTTCTCTCTCTTTTTATTGCTGCTTTCCTGGCATCAATAACCTGCATTACTGCCAAATGATAAAGATAATATATAATAACCCTATTATTTAGTTATAAATATTTCACAAATTAATAATCATAATAATTAAGTAAATGACACTCTATACTTTCTTTCTCTCTCTCTCTCTCTCTCTCTCACACACACACACACACAATCTACTCTCCAATTCTCTCTCTCTCTCTCTCTCTCTCTCTCTCTCTCTCTCTCTCCATTTTTTCATACTCTGCTATATGAAGTTGTCACTAGCTGTTGTCTTTCACAGTCAGTGAAATCTTCAGACTGAAGTATGGTGACTTGCAGAACCATTGTGTGGGGGAAACTAAAACAGAAGCAAACACAATTAATGAAAACACTTAAAGTATTACTCTCTAACATTCTGTAAAACAGAGTTCCTGCATGCCGACATTCCAGTTCTAAACCACAACCTTTGAGGAGGTAAGAAAAACAACTGAGCTTCCACATGTTTTATGTTCCTGAACAGAACTTGAACGGAATTTATTTTAATTCTGAACCAATCAATGTTTAGTCTCCATAAAAACACAGTCAACAAATAGTTTTCAAATTTCAGTGACAAACAGGATAAATGTTTATGGTGAAATGACAGTGATGGTGATAGAATATGTATTTACTGAAACAGTGCAGAAAAGTTAATACTAAAATGCTACAGATGTGAATTGGCCATCTGTCAGGTGATGGTAAATTATGTTGTGACTGACGCCACCTCATCTAAAGGAAAGATAAAAGTAAGCACTATGTACACCTAAAAACAGCCACAAATAGAAAATCCCTCAGAGGGCATTCCACCCAATTGTGGCGTCACTGGATCCTGGCACGCAACACAAAGGCCTCTGGGTGTTCTGGTGACGTCCCAGAGTTTTAGCAAGGGTGATACTTTGGCACTTGGCTCACTCTCGCCCCCTCTAGGCTGATGGATGCGTCTGACATGGTGTGCCCTTCTGACTGAACTGCATCTGTTTTTTAGGAAGGTACAGCATTAATTGGGAGAATAATTTTTAATCCAGATTTACTCTTGGCTCCTTCATTTTGTTTTGTTTTTGGAGTGATGGGTGTAGTCAATGGAATGGCTGGCATCACCATAGCAAAAAGTGTAATCAGTGTTATTTCTTACTATAAGCAGTGATAGTGTTGCTTAGGGCCCCTAAACAAACTGGGGGCATCATGTTCAACACAGTACTGTACTAAATAGAAAATCAAATTATCATCAGTATAAGTATAGTATAGTACAGTACAATCTCCTTACACAGCATTTCTGGTCTACTGAAGTGTGGCATAGTATATAATAGGATAGAAATTTGGGGGATGGGGGGCAACATGTCCCCTGCACTGGACCCGGGGCTTAAGTGCATGCATGAGTGAACATGTTAGTCCCGGGGGAGGGGCTAGTTGGTTGGGTTGGGGTTGCATGGGTCTAGGCACGCCCCTGGTCCCCTGCAGTTTTTATCATTCAAAAACAGTGTTACACTATATTAAATGGAGACAGGTCATGCACTAGGACCAAGTGGAAAATGGCTGCTCAAGCTGAGCCTGTTGTCCTTTAGAGAGCTGACAAGCTCATCAATTGGCTCTGTTCCTTGCTAACTTGTGATTGGCCGTCCTCACTATCATTCCATCTTTTAGTTGGCCAGGAGACCATTGGACTTTTGAATCTGTGTTTGTGTTTGCAAACTTTGAATAAGTTGATAATGTTGAAATATTAATAGTTATTTAATAGAATATTTTATAATAATTAATAGTATATTAATAGAAATATAAACCGTTCTGTGGTCTTTCAGTCAACTTGACCCATGTTAACTGCTTATTTTTACTAAAAAATTTGGTATAATTTTGTGTAAATGAGGTCTATTGACCATTCATTAAAAAATAAGTGTAAAACTGGTGGTAAAGAGTTGAAGTTGACTAATAAGGTGAAACACAAAACTGAAGAAAAATTTTATGCTACATGCTTTTCAACCAGTCAAACCACAAAGTGAACTTGACAGTAACAATAATAAACTAGAAGAACTACTAGTAAACACAGTGAACTGAAAGAGTTTTATTCAATGGTAAATGTAATAATTTATTCATATTTAATCATTTATTAATATTTTATTGCTAATTAATATAAATGTTATGGTTTGATAATAACTATTAATAGTTATTATTTGTATAGTATTAATAGTAACCAATAATTATTAATAAAATATTATGGATACAATGTTATTAATAATTTATTTATATGTATTAATTAATAATAATTTAATTTATGTACAATAATAAATGATTGAGGTATATATATTTTTAATGTGACAATAATGTACACATTTGAATGAAGAAATTTCAAGAGCCTCATTAACTTATTTAATTTTTTTATGATTTATAAAAATATGCTATTCAACAAAAAATATCCCCCCTTTAAGTATTAGCTATTTTAGCTTGCTCAAATTTAGTTGAGAAATTCAATAAAACTGTATTGAAATTGATGATAAAATATCTAAGTAGCTCTCATATGAATCCTTAAAGTCTACACTGTACAGATATTTTGTAGTTACGATGCCAGATAAGCATATTTAGCTTATTTCACCGTTCAAACACAATCCTTCATCCCCTTTTAGGGTTTCAGGCCCTTTATAACTGCGCACTGAGATTCCTGCTATAGAGAATGCTGTGCCTTTCAAAAACTATTAACATGAACTTGAAAACTGTAGAAATTCAGGAAATATAAATTGTGCTACCTACAGTAGTGAATTTTAACTTATTTTTTAAAGCTCACAGTAAGTTATATTGTGTCCCAAAACACACTGACAAGTCTCTGAGACCTTGATTAAGATCTGGATGTAGTACGAGTAGGTAGGCAGACATTTTGATGGAAACAACTGTGTGTTTAGGTGACTACTGAGATAGCAACATTAGCCTTGCAGTTCCAGTCCTCTGAAGTAAAGAAGCACAATTTGCACTCTAAACATGTCTTAGTTGATTGAAAATATCTGGGGTGAGTGGAAAAAATGTGTAACTTGGATTTTTCACTGAACCGTAGTGTTAAAAGTCCAAAAAAACACATGAACTGTAGACATCTTCTAGACAGGCAATTATCTAAATTGTTATAGGAAAATCAAGTCACGTGCAGCTTGTAGCTCTTACACAAGCTCATTTGAGTGAACGATGTGTGTGTGTGTGTGTGTGCGCGCGTGTTGGAAACACTTATTACTACAGAGGAATGTAGTAGGTGAGAACAAATTCATAGGAATGTTTGTTTTTTCACTTTCTTGTCACTGTTTTCTACTGTACTTAAAGCCTTTAAATCCCCACTTGACATACATACCACACTAGCAGACTGACAAAAACAAGTCCAGCACAACGTGGCTGGACAGGGACATTCAAATTACTGTCACGTTTTGGAAAAAGTTGAACATTTCTCCACATGTAAGAAAAGACAACATTGTGAAATGATGTACATGCATGCGCATATATTCTTTCCTGATAGATAGATAGATAGATAGATAGATAGATAGATAGATAGATAGATAGATAGATAGATAGATAGATAGATAGATAGATAGTACTTTATTGATAACTAAAATGAAGAGATTGAACAGATGAACATGTTTTTTCTGGGATTTAACTAATAAGGGTCTGCATTTTCAGGGCCACATGACTTGTTTTTTTTTAATGCTACAAATTTTTCAACCCTGTTCAAGGTACAGGACAGAACAGAGAAATGTTGAATGTGTCTGGATCAGCAGATTTTAAAATAGACATGTCAGTATAACCGGACAATGTGAAACAGCAGCGTTTCTATGAGCGTTTCAATCCTGTGTGTTACGTAATAACTCAGCCCTGACAGAGGAGATGTAACATTGTTATCTCAAGAACAAACCAAAACATTAACTGGCACACCTGCGAGATGTTGAGGGTAATTCCATCAAAAGCAAAAGTAGAATCAACAGCCAATCAATGGCCAGTCAACAACCCAACCTCTCCCTGTGAATATTAACCCAAACAACTCTAGTTTAACCACCATATATGACATAAGAAAGAACAACGTAACCCCAAAACAATGAATTCCACTATGAGTGTGTGTGTTTAACTACCATCTTAGGGCCAAGAATCTTTTATTTATCATGCTGCAAACCACTTTCATTTCTCATTTGCACTTTGTCTTTTAATGGGGATGAACACTTTCACACTGAGCACAGTTTACATATGTACAATGACTGATTTATTTCCTGAAAACATAACTTTTACATTATGATTATAAGAGATATGAGTCAATGAACAACCTCTACAAACACTCTATGTACTAGAATTTAAGATATCAGTGCACTAATTAACAAACACTGTATCCATTAGAATATAAAATATCAGCACATAAACAACCTTAATAAAAACACTTTACACTAGAATATGAGATACTACCTATATGCAATCTCAGTAAACAACAGAATAGATGCTGGCCCATAAACAACCTAATTAAACACTGTTAGCTCTAGAATATCATTGATTAGTCCATAAACAACACCAATTCAACAGTAGAATATATGTGCAAGCTTTTTTCAAAAAAGTATATTTTTTTTGTTCAACGTTACTGAAATAAGTGCTGTAGCAAGTGCTAGCCCATGAAGCCTCGCACAAAATATTTGTTAAATGTCCAGTGGAAAGTAAACAGTTGTACTAAAGCCTAGAAACTCACTGTCAACAACTTGTGTGAAACACCAACACTGAACTTAAAAACAGTGACACTATCCTGGTTCACCCTTCTACCATAAAAGATTGAGCATCTGAGGCATAGTGTATATCATTTTGTATATAAAGTTTTTGTTTGTTTGTTTGTTTTGCCTTTTTACCAATTGGATTTCATGATCGATGAGCCAGTTAAAATGCTCCAAAATGACCTGAAATAAAATATTTTTCCTCTTCTGTAAAGCTACCAATTTGGAGATACAAGGTTTTGTAAGAATAGTGATGATATAAATATCTTACCATGGACATCACCTCTTCCAGTCATTTCCCTTTCAGCATATTGCCCCTAATTTTATCTATTCTTTATTTTTAATGATGTTTCTTTCATTAGTATTTTATTTCTGCTTAAGTTAAATGTCTGTTTGATTATTTGTTATAACTTTTGAACTTGTCCGATCTGTTTAATTTAGTTCTCATACAGCAAGCCACATTCCTTGTATATGTAAGACACTTGACAATAAAAACTTTTTTAATGTACCAAGCCAACAATGTTGCAAACCTTGTTCCAACAATATGAACTCTTTATTAACTTTATTGAACTTTATTTATATAGTTTGAAGCTCCATCATGAAAACATGTATGATATATTCAGTTCTTTAGAAATATGATACAAACATAACACAAAATAAATACAAAGAATGACACATAGGATCTCCAAAGAACAGCATAAGGCTTTACAAAACAGGGCAACAATATACACAGTAATGTCATGTTGTGAATGTGGTGTTAAACCATTTCTCTGGATGTGACCTTCTCAGTCCAGTTCTAGGGGACCATCTGCAGTTTCTAATCTGAGTTAATTTGTGATGATGTGATCATAACTGCTTTTAATGAACAAAATACCAGCAGCAGGTTCTTTAACAGTAAAACATTGTGATGCATGACCGTACCAGAACTCTTATTGCTCATTGGTCAGTTAGGCATGAATTCCTGTGCTACAAACTTTGAGCATGATGTACCATAATATTATTCATGTTGTGTTAGAAAAACTGATTATGAGTCCCTCACCCAAACAAAAGTGGAAGAGTGTGTCGTCAAGTCATGCTCATAAAGAAAGCAATCAAAATAAACAAAGAGAAAAATGGCACAACAATTGGCATGACTTATGACGGAGATTATAATAAATGAAGTGTTGCACAAGTGGATGACGTGAATGAAAATGAAACTGGCATTGTGAGTAGCAGAGAGATAAAAGTCAAAACACTCAAATCCAGTAAAGAAAGATCAGCAGTTGCAATAATAAGCATCACCTCAGCAATGTTCTATATCATCTAATAGAACATTTGCAAACATACTAAAACACAGATGACCTCTTCCATGTTTATACCTGCACTATTATTCTACCAAATGCCTTAAGTATTACATGAACATCCTCCACCCCAAATATGATGATTGATCTCCAGTGAAATTCCAACCTAGAATGGCAATTGATTTTTGCCCCTTCTTTTCTGTAGATTGACGAAATGGGGCGAGTCTAAGTAAGCAAAAGTTCAGGGCTGGATTTTGTTCCCAGTCCATTTTTATTCCAATAACTTGTTTAACCAAAACATCATCACCAAGAAAGAAGATTTTTTTATTGGTGTGTAATAATAAAAAGAGTCAACCCCACATTTTTTAAATGTACACTTTAAACATACAATGAGATGGCATGTTATGGTAAAATCTGTAAAATAACATGTTCATTTTGTGGTTTTTCCAGTATTTTATCTAGTTTATTCCTTGTGGTATAGCTACAAAGCATTGCTGGTTTGCATTCAGACAAGAAAATGTTGCATTTCTAGTGACCTCTAGTGGATGTTATTTAGGCTACATGTTTCTGTCGATTGATATAGATGGCACAATCACATTGTCTTAAGTTCAACTCTTTCTTCAAGAAAATATAGTGACTTAAATGTGCTCTACCAAATTGGTAACACTTTATAATAACTTTCATTAATAAGCCATTAACTAATGATTAATAACTGTGAACAAATCATTAGTTCATGAGAATTTCATTAACAAATTATTTACTAATGATTTGTTAACATTTGCAAAAATGACTACAATCATTAGTAACTACATGAACTGTCATTTATAAACATTCGTTCATGTTAAAATTCTCATGAACTAATGATTTGTTCACAGTTGTTAATCATTAGTTAATGGCTTATTAATGAAAGTAATTATAATGTGTTACCAGATGTACACTGTATTTTTGTTAATATATTAAAGTATAAGAAATACAGTAAGAAGTCAAAGAATAACTTGTTTTGAATAAAAAATAAAAAGTGAATCTGACACATTGACCAGTGTGCTTGTAAACAGAAGAATTTGACCTACACATTTACCCCATCTGTACAGTGAAACACACACATTGGTGAATACACATAATAGGGGGCAGTCTGCAATATTATCCATGGTGCCCGGGGAGATGTTTTGAAGAACAAAATTTAATTCCAGATGTTTTCCTGAATGTCCTCAACCATCACATTGACTTGTTCAATTCAACCAGCATGAGGACAAGTGTAGAATTGCAGTAGCATTACAGAAGCTCAAGACAGGTAGATCTGCCAGACTGTGATTGATTCTTATCCTTCTTGACCTTTCTCCAGCTTTTAACACAGTCAAACATGAGATCCTCCTGTTCATGCTCTCTAACCTTGGGATAACTGACTCTACATGCAGGTGGTTCAGATAATATTTAGAGGGGCGAACCTACCAAGTAACAGGGAGAGGGTCCACATCTGCTCCATACAGGCTCTCCACTGGTGTCCCACAAGGCTCAGTAGTGAGTCCTCTTCTTTTCTCAATATACACTCATTCTCTTGGTGAAATAATTTCATCTCACGGATTTTCATACCACTGTTATGCTGATGACACTCAACTGATGTTTTTGTTCTCTCCTTCTGACACTCAAGTATGCGGTCACACCACAGCATGTTTGACATCTCTACATTGATGACCCACCACCTGAAGCTCAACCCTAGAAAGACTGAGTTTCCATTAGTTCCCAGAACCACTGGTTCACATCTTGAACTATCTTGTTCGGGAACTCCATGGTTGTTCCATCTCAAGAAGCAATATGACTCGAAATGATCTTGGATGACCAGTTATTGTTTTCTACTTTCATCGCAAACTTGACTCAGTTTTGCAGGTTCCTCCTCTTCAACTTCGACCCCTCAGCATGAAAACTCTCAGCATGAAACCCTGGTGCTTGCCCAGTCTCTCGTCATCTCATGACTTGACTACTGTAATTTGCACATGGCTGCTTTTTATGCAAGCCATCAGGCCCCTGCAGCTGATCCACAGTGCAGCTACTCGGCTGGTGTTCAATCAGCCCAAGTACTCCCATGTCACTCCACTGCTGTGTTCACTTCACTGGTTTCCTTTAGCTGCTGGCATCAGATTCAAAACCCTGATGCTCACCTACAAAGCAAAAAATGGACCAGCCTGTCCCTACCTAATGGCAATGGTCAAGTCTCAAGCTGCTCCTCGAGCCCTTTGAGCTTTTAGTATGATTCAGCTTGATCAGCCATCCTTCAAGGCATGTAGAATACTAGCATCAAGACTTCTCTGTCCTGGCACCCAGGTGGTAGAGTGAACTCCCACTTGCTGTTCGAACAGTAGAGTCCCTCACAGTCTTCAAGCACATCAAATCCTTTCTTCTTTCTAGGTATTAGTGATGGTTTTGTTCTAACAGTGTTGAACTGAAGAGTAGTTTGGACTCTAACCTGTATGCAGAAACAAAGTTCTATTCTGGATAAGAACATCTGCCAAACACCATAAACATAAACTTACAGGCCTGTCCAGGCCACAGTGCTTCTCCTGAAGCTGTGAGTGCTTTGTGACTCCAGTGCCCACACACAGCGGCAATTCACTGCATCCGGTAACACTGCTCCCAGACACAACATGGCTCTCTCTCCTGCTTTGCTTTGGAAATCTGGGTGGCTCAGTCCCTACTGCCACATAGGAGAGGTTACTGTACATAACCACACAATGGCCAGCTCCAGCTGTGCTCAACTCAAACACAACCTGAATGAATGCAAGGTTTTAAATGCTGTCAAAACAGATCTGCACAAAAAATACATTTTGTTGTTTTGTAAATATATTACACAGATTTTTTTTTGCTGAACTCAAAATATCCTTATATACTATGAAGTGACAATGTATTTACCCTCTTACTGATTTTCTCTATTACTGGAAGTTTTCTAAAGTGAATGCATTTAGACGTTTACACACAAAGTATATTACGCATTTTAATACACATTCATATTAGAGTGAATTTGGGGCAGCATGTCCATCTGTTTACTTTGTGTTCCTCCTTTCTCCCTGTTATTCAATGAACAGGACCCCCACAGAACAGGTATTATTTAGGTGGTGGATCACTCTGGGGGTCCCGATCATTGAAGAGGTGAAAGGAGGCTAACAAGAATACAGAGAAACAGATGGTCAGTCTGTAATTGTAGAATTACACAGTCCACCTATATGGTCAGTGAAGCTAATCAAATGGACAATGAGTGTAGATAAGGAGGTGGTCATAATATTGGATAGGGCTCTGTATAAGACCATAATAACTGCCTAGGTACACCTTACCATCCAAACACCTGGGAATCTAACACAACCATTCAACAACTAGCAACACATGAGCAACCACTTTAGATTTCATAGCAACTACCTAAGCACACTTTAGCAACCACTCAGGAGACCATTGTGACCACCTGGCAACACTTTACTAATCACCTGGGAGGTCAAAGGAACCACACGGTAGTACCTTAGCAGCCACTTAAGACACATTAAAAAACCACAAGCAATCACATAGGCACAGCTGAGCAACCACCTGGGAGATCATATCAACTGTATAGCAGCATTTTAGCTGCTATGTCAAAGAGAAACCACTTGCTTCAGTCCTCCTCAGCAAGAATCCCCTACAAGACTCACACAGCACCTACTTAGGAGGCCAGAGCAACTGCCAAGCAATGCCCTAGCAACTCTGAGGGGTTACATAGGCTTTGCAATTTGTTAGGAAATGCATTAATCTAATTTTACTCATTAAGTTATGTAACTCTACATTGGTGGCTTGTTGTTTAGCACACTTAGCTCTGAGATTTTGGGTTTGAGTCTCCATGTTCTCTCTGTGTTTGTGTGGGTTTCCTCAGGTGAACTGGTTACTTTAAACCATATATGTCAACTCCAGTCCTGGAGGGCCGTTAGGTGATTTCTCTGCTCTGACACTACAATTAAACATGCACATTACCTGCTGAGATGAATCAGGTGTGTTTGATCAGGAAGATCACCAAATTGTGCAGGAATCTGGCCCTCCAAGACAGGGCTTGGACACCCCTGCTCTAAACACTGCACTGTGGTGTGAGTGTGTTTATGTCTGTGTGCCCTGCAATGGATTGGCATCCTGTCCTGGCTGTGGTTAAACTAGTGAAATGCCAGGCCCAGTGAAGGGGTGGGGGACTCATCATCACTCTGACCAGGGTTAACTGGAGGTAAAAGTATATATCACTTTTTACAGGTTATGTTTTACAGCAGCGAAGAACTGAAGTGTGGCCCAAAAAAGTTATTTCCAGTTGAAGGGGTTAAAAGGCTCTTAATGGTCAGATGCTAATATTCATCCTGTATGATATAACAGGCACTGAAGCTGTCTCCATACTGCTAGTCAGCCATCAATATTTTACAGACTGCATGGAGACACTGTGCTGATGGTAGTGTCTCCTGGTCCATCCTGTCTTTCCCTTGTCCACGTTTGTTTATGTGTCTGCCGGGACTGTTTTGGGGGTCATGTTTAATACAGAACTCCCCATCATGAACATTCATCAAAGGTTTATGTAAGAGTTACAGTACTGTCTGTGTCAGTTTGTGTAAAAGGAAATTCTATAGGGTCAGGAAACTGCATTCCTCAGAGAACAAGTCTGCGTAGGAAAATGAGGCTGTGAATTTAGGACACTTTCTGCTTTTCTTATCTGAGAACAATAATAAATCTAATATACTGTATTTATTGTTTTTATCACATTTACAGTGACTATCTTTTTTTGTGAAATTTTAATTTAAATAGCTTTTACACATAGAATAGCTTTTTTTTTTTTTTTACAAATAAGCAAAGCCTTGTTATTCATGTGTCATAATTTCCATTTAAACTAGACTGTTTTTCATTTTCTTCAAAATATGGTTTTGATTGTTCTGAGGAGCATGCTCTCTGCACTTCCCTCCAGCAGAGTGTTAAAGATTAAGAAGGAATGCCAGACAGAGCTAATGGGGACAAATAGTCCAGATGACAGGGAAAGAGTGAGACAGAGAGGAAAACTGACACCTTTTTATCATCCTCCACGTTCTCTTGTTGTTTTAAGTGACTAGTCCATCCTGTCTGGAATCCGTTGCTTTCTTTCAGGCCTCCATATCCTCTACATGCTGCTGTGTACTTTACAGCTGTTTGTACTACTTTTACCTCTTAACTCACTTAAGCACAATGCTGAAGATGTGTCTGTGCACACTCACACATGCTTAATGTTGTTATTTCAGTTACAATCCCAAATATAAAAAAAAAATCACAACAGTGAAAAAAAAGATATAATATAATATAATATAATATAATATAATATCTATTATTTGATTTATAAAATTATTTTGACTTTTACTTCATTACAGATGAACCCAAGAAATGTCATGTTTTGTCTGGCTTTGCCTCAGAGCCCAAAGAAGTCAAAACTGCTGCTGGACGTGGTTAACGTAAGGCTCCTTTTCTGCACAGTATAGCTTTATGTGGTATTTGCAGTGCCAGCGCTTCACCCACTCTGACCACATACTGCTCATAGGGCACCAAGTACCCTGGGGGGGCTACCAAAAAATCAGACTCGTGAAAAATCATAATAACAACATATTTAAAATAAAAATATGTAAATCATGTTAATATGTATAAGCAGCGGTGGTTCTAGCTTGTGTGTTTCTTTATGAGGACCACACCCTTTAGCAACCTCCGCCCTACCACCATCCCCACCCCCAAGGCTTATGGCACCCAAATGCCAGCACTGGGCATTTGTGAATGTAACTCTGTATTGTAGTACTTGATAAAGGTTTGCCAAAGTAATCCCTCACTGATGTGATTATATCAGTTAATAATTTGTGATGGATTTGTTGTAATTCCAATATTATTATTATTTCTTAAATATTTTAAGAATATTTTGAGCTGAAATGATATACTGTAATAATCTAGTTATGGTATTTTCTGTCAAGCTATTTGCTATGAAATTCTGAAATCTTCCCTTTTTAAATATGAAGAAGAATTATTTTTATTAGAATTATTTGAATATCTGACTAAAGACCAAATGACAGCAGCCAGGGTTTTTACTAAAACTAAAAAATGTGATCATATTAGCCCAGTTCTATGAGCATTACACTGGCTAACGGTGTCTCATGGATGTCAAATGTCTTCTAGTTCTCTTTTAGGTAGGCTGTTATAGATAGTTCTGCCAGACTCATTAGCTAAACTCTAAGAAGTGTCATATTCCATTTACTCTGTAAACCCAAACAGATGAGTGATTGTCCATCAGTATTGCCTGACACGGCCAGACTTCTGATTGCTAAGATTCAGTTACTGCCTACTGTAGACTAACTGCTCACTAAGCAACTATTATGATCTGCTCCAGATGCCATACAATACTGCCCACATTAGTTTATATGGACTCTAATTTCTGCTACCATTACTATTCTATTACTATTCTTGCATGTTTCACTACTGTCATCATATCAGTACACCAGAATACTACAACAGCATCATATGTTTGTATGATGGAGTTTTTTCTTGCTACTGTTGCTTCTGGTTTGCTCACCAGAGCGTTTGTGCTTTTTTCTCCTTCATTATTACTAGAAATTTGTAAAGCTGCTATATAAAACACTATATAAATAACTATATACATACATTGAAAACATTTCTTTTGAACAATTACAGATGTGCTAATGCACACACAGCTTGTCTAGCTCCTGTAGAGAAGTACTACCAGTAGAATCAGATAAACAGAGCAGATAAACATGAACCTGTTGGCACCACGCTTTATGCCAGGCATGGACTAGAGGGATATAAATTCCAGGAACTGTGCTCTTTGGAATTATGGCGCTCTATCTAAATACTTCTGGGATGACTTGGAGATGAGGTGGTGGTGGTGATCATCTAACATCTTGAACTCACTAACTTGCTCAAATCCTCACAGCAGTGCTCCAAAAACTAGAAGAAAATGCCTTCACATGAGAACAGAGACAGTTATTCCAACGATGACTTTTTATCTTTCCTTTCCTCTGGGTTATTTATAAATATACTGTATTAAGTGTACCCTAACCTTGCAAGTGTGGTTCATTCATGAGCACAGACCACCAAGTGTTTTACAAATTAATGGGATAATGGGGGTTATGAAAGTTTAGGGTTAAATGATGTTTTCTCTTTATTTATTAATGTTGTCTTCTAATGGCAGTGATTGCACTGAACCTCTCCATTCCAAGAAGAAGCACCAGAGGCTCACCCTCACCATCCATCTTGGCAGTCTGTTTGTTTATGTTTCCTCGCTGTCTCATGTCAAAGTGCTTGTATCCTTTTGTAGTGAGGAACAATTCCACCAGAATCCAAACAAACAGTCTTTCTGAGCTTCTTTTCACAGCCATTCTGTGAAGAGAGATGCTGGCAGTGATCAGTGCACATGAATGATATGTTTTGTTCAGGGGGAGGAGTTGTGGGTCATTGGTGGGGCTCATTAGGACTGAGAGGGGAAGCTGGTGGGATGTAGTACGAGTGCAGGACACATTCACCTCTCCACACCAGTTCACTTAACACACAAACAGAGACACCATACCGTGTCAGACAAACAAGTGCAGGGGTTTATGACTGAAGGAGATAGCAGTACTACACTGGCAGCTGACACTGATTTAAATAATAAAAGAAGTCATTTAGCTTTTTGAGGGTCATTTTTACTGAACATTGGCCAAAAATGTAATTAAAAGCAAAGAGAAGCTAACACACACACACACACACACACACACACACACACACACACACACACACACACACACACACACACACACACACACACACACACACACACACATCTCCCTTTGTGTTCTAATATCACTGATACAGTAAATTAACTGGAAGTGTTAAACTCTAATATGAATTTATAGGCCAAGCAGCCATGACATAAAAACCACTTACCACAGGCAGCTTTGTGGTTCTACAGTTACAGACTATAGTCCATCTGTTTCTTCACATATTTTGTTAGCCTCCAAGTATTTTTGGGTTGTCGATTATTCCCAGCAATGCAATGATCTGCTGTGTCTGATCTATTCAATCCATCACAACACATACTAACACACCACCACCACATCAGTGTCACTGCAGTGCTGAGACTGATTCACCACCCAAATAATACCTGCTCTATGGTGGGCCTGATCATTGAATTGGGTGAAAGGAGGTTAATAAAGTATACAGAGAAACAATTGGACTACAGTGTGTAATTGTAGAACCACACAGTGCACCTGTATGCTCAGTGGAGCTGATAACATGGACAGTGACTGTAGATACAAAGACATGTAATGATCAGAGAATGCTATAATTACAATGAAAAGCCTGCAGTTTAATATATTCTCTGTCCAGAAACATTTGACCTAGCTCATAAAGAGCTGAATAATTACCTGAACTGAACTGCGTGACAGAGAAAAGTCCATAAGACTACAGTAGTTATTGTGCTTTACTTAATATTGTGTATTAATTTCTAAATAAAAGAAATATTGTTTTATTTACCACACTGATAATGCTCAAAACTAACAATGAAATCAGCTGTAAAATGATGATATTTTAAAACTTTACACTTCCTCTTTAGGCTGAGAAAGGACAGATATTTCCCAACATTCCCTAGATAGGAAAGAATGTACTGTGCATGGAGTAGATGACTTGATGTGTAACAAATCCATTCCATTTCTTTATTTTTTGCCAAACTGAAACAAAACAGATGAAAGAATGGCAAAATGGACCCTTAATGTCTGCTATACATTGTCCGGACTCCTTTTTTCTCTCATTCTTTCCCTGTGAGGCAGTGAACCAGAAACCTGTATGTTTTGGAAGTAAGAAGAAAGAGCAGACAACGTAGACAAAAGAGCATGTAAGAGATGGAGAAGACAGGGGTTACGTCCTTTCAGTGATGGGGTCAGAACGATAAGTGACATCCAGGAGGCAGCTTCGCTTTATGGCTTAAGAAGAATCCGGTGGTGGGCCTCTGGTCACTGGACTTCATGAATAGACTGTAGGGCCCTATTGTGCCCCTTTCTGACTCTGCTAAGGATAGAGTTACACCTGTACTTCAAAGAGGTGGACTATTTTAGGCATTTCTTTGAGCTTTTTAACATTTGTTCTTGTAGTTATGTTTATTGCATTTGAGCACAAAACATCAAAATCGAATACAGAACTGTACAAAATCTTTAAGCACCTGAGAAAATTTGATTTTATTATTTATTTGACACATACTTATCTTATGCTACTAACTGGAACCAACTTCTAATAATAATAATACATTTTATTTATAACGCACTTTTCATTAATGAAAATCTCAAAGTGATACAAAACAACATAAGCACACAGCAAATCAGAAAAAAATAAATAAATAATATATATATATATATATATATAATAAAAATAAAATCCCTACTAAGAACATCTGAAAATTACGACACCCTCAGCTGGAGCTAGAATAGCTCCTTTTTTAAAACCATCCAGTGACTGAGGTGCCATCAAATAGTCAGGGAGAGAGCTCCAAAGGCGGGGGGCAGCCACACAAAATGCACGATCTCCCATGGTCCTTAGCCTAGTTCATGGGATACGGAGGAGATTACTGTTCTGTGACCGGAGGGAACGAGCAGAAGCATAGGGGATAAGAAGGTCCTTCAAATAGTCGGGGGATTTGCCATAGATGCACTGATGGGTAATGAGAGCAATCTTATACTGAATTCTGAAATTAATAGGAAGCCAATGAAGATTATGAAGGATAGGTGTAATATGTTCCAATTTACAAGCTCTCATTAAAATCCTGGCTGCACTGTTTTGAATATACTGAAGTTTCTGAAGATTTTTACCAGAAATCCCACTAAACAGGGAGCCTGGAGGAGACAAAGGCATGGACGAGTCTCTCCGCATCAGCAAAAGTGAGAGAAGAGCGGATTTTTGAAATATTACGGAGATGGAAAAAACAAGTTCTAAGCTTCTGTCCTTCAAACCAGCTCAAATACATCCGTCACTTTTTCAAAATATAATATTTTGTTACTTTTTACTGCATTCTTTCTACCTTTATCCTACCAGATATTTATATAAGCACAAATGCACTTACTGTCCTTATAAATGGTTTCACACTGTAAGCTCAGTTTCTCAGATCTTTGTGAAGTACTGTACATTACACAAGTAAATACAACAGATTCTAAAACACAAAGTTTCTTGCGTGTGATTCTGCATTTAAATGTGAAAATTCATCTCGAAAACAAAAGCTTTCTAAGGTCATCCACATGCAAATGCATAAAGCTGAACCCTTTTAGTCTGGTCTTAAAACGGCTGTTAATAATCTTTGGTTTAAGTCTTCTATCTAACCTAACAGGAAGTAATAGAAAGTGTCAACAACAAAATCAAAACCACAGATGGACTTTACTTTTGAGTCTGGAGGTCCGGAGTGACCGTACCACTCAAATGTGACTGCACTTATTATGACCATGGGTGTTTCTAGCCCCTTTTTATTTTTTAATTAATTTTAATAAATCTTTGTCCAAGCACCCCTAAAATTAAGAAGGAAAAGTATTTTTTAATGTAAGCTTATCTCTCACAAGCTTTTTCAAATGTAAAAAAAAGCTCCATAGAAACTATATATGGCAACAATCCACCCTATCCCCGCCGCTTCTCAAATAGTATAGTCCACTGTCCCCTCCACCTCTCTTCCTGAAGCCATGTGCCCGTGCACTCGAGTGCCGGTGAGTTCAGTAAGAGACGTCAGCTCTGATGAGGACTTCTGTGCTTTATCACAGTCATTACCAGCACATGATTATTACATTTTCTCCTCATGTTTACTGAATCACACAACATTCTTTGGTGGTAATGTTAGCTAGGGGTGGGATACATATCTGAGTGCTTTTCTGAAGCTAATATTGCACTTTGCTGGTTGTCAGTCAGGCCCTGTCCACTCTGTGAACTGGACAGAGAAGAGAGCTGTTGTACCACTGGTAGACCCAAGATAGACTAGTACTGACTGTATGTGTATTAGTTCATTCATGTTATACAATTAGAATGAAAGGACAATACATGATGAAATAACTAATGCCCACCCAAATCCCAATGCACCCATGTATGTATGTGTGTGTGCGGTCAGCCAGTTAGCCATGGACATTTGATTCAAGTCAGGTTCAGGTGGGAGACAAAAGCGAAAATTATGTGAATTCGTTGCCCACAGTAGGGTGACCAGATGCCCTAAAAATAAAACAGTATGAGTAGTCCTAAATTCTGAAGTGATTTTTCCTAAAGAGTAAGTGATGTAGCAGTAGAATAGCTCATATGAACAGGCTAAAATGAGAACTGTGTATAAATTGTAGTGAAGTTACCTATTTATGCAATACTTATTTGTTTGTTATATTTTCCAATTGGTAGGCAGAACAAAGAGGGGGAGAGGAAAATAGAGAGATAGAGGGAGAGAGAGGAGGATGGATGGCAAGAAGCAGGTGAAAAATGTAATGTTAATGAAGAACACATTAGTGTTAATGGCATGACAGTTTTTGTTTTCTATCACTTATTACAGTAAATCCCACAAAGATTTCTCACAGCTTGATGATGGCAGTGGGGTTGGGGGGGGTGATCAGTGTGGAGTCTGCAGGGCTGCTAGACTCAACCCTGATTATGACTAACTGATCTTTCCAAGACTGTGGACAGAATTCCAAATCAAATTACTATAAACATCTCCACTTCCACCTGGGAATACAAAATGTGCTGTAAACTGAAAAATTATTGGAGGGCAACATCAAAAAGGAGAACTTAACATCTCAGTAGTTTCTCCTAGAAAATGGGATCATAAGATCTCAGGAATCTCATATCTCAGATCTAAAGAACGTTTCACATTGTGCTCAGATTTGAAAAAAAAAAGAAAAAGATACAATACAAAGTCTTGTTAAGAGCATTTCTGATCCAAACTAAGTTTTCTCAGTTTTGATAATGTAAATCATTTTTTACTGGCCAAAGGTATCTTATGTCTCCTTTTGTCTAACACAGTTTCTGTGGTCTCCTTATTAAAAAACTGCAGTGAACTGCATGCTAGAAATACTTAATGTCAAGCTACAGTGGGTCTTATTCACCAACCATTCTTAAGTGTAACACTTACACTGTGTTTATGAAAATTCTGACATCCATCAATGTTTTCTTATTTGGAATTTTTTCAATTTATAATGCTGATGGGATACATCATTATAAGAGCAGTGCTGTAAACGATTCTGTAGTTTAAAAACAACTTCTTGTGAAGATTTTCTCAAATCCTGTAGAAGACATTGGTGAATGAGAGCCAAAGTTTTTATTATAAGAACTGTAACTTCTAAGAGTTAAGATTAATTATTCCAGCTTCATCCACCTTGATTTTACTCCTCTGGACAGAATCTGTTACTGTGGTATTGAGCAGTGGTTTGCTTTAAAAGGTGTGGCCTGAAGTATCAAGGTGCCATGAAAGTCCCAAGCAGATGCTGTTACCAACCACACTGTTGACATTTTTTGTTTTTAGCTACCGCATGAGACATGCCCAGCTGCATGCTGGTAATCCCTCTCCTACCGCCACACTCACTTACACAGAAATAGTTGTAGTAAATGAACCATCTTATTATTCTATAATCTACTTCAAGTGTGTTTACCAAAGACCATCAGACATTCCTTATCCATAACTATTTGTTTACTCAGTTGAATAATGCTTTGCAAACTCCAGCCCAACATCCTAATCTATGTCCATTGATGCTTGTTGAATAGACCGTCACACAAGATAAGTCAATTCAGTCATGTGTTATTCCCCTGTACCTACAGGTTCAAAAACACCTCCTTATCCACATTCTTCATCTGAGTCAGATACTGGTGTATCACACATATAGACACACACACACACACACACACACACACACACACACACACACACACACACACACAAATCATTTTCTTGCTTTCCATTCACTAAGCACTAATATTTCTTTGTTCACATGCTTACAAACAAAGCTTTCACAAACTGTTCTTTGGAGCAATACCATAGAAGAACCACTTTAACAAAACCAATGGATGGGTCTTTCAGTTTAAAAACTTTAAGTGTTTAGTTTTCCGATCTAACATCCACTTATAACTTATGTGTTGGTTTATGTGTTCAAACCATAATTATTTTTACTATGACTATTTTACAATCTCTCTTTACTTCTCTGAATGCAATGGGCAGTTTTTTTTTACTTTGCTTTTAAGACTAATATGGAAATGAGCTTGAATCTATGCTAAATATCAGGTGTTGTCTATCAATGGGATGCCAATCAGGTGTGAGTGGGTGTCCTCTTTTATTTAAAGAATTAGAATGAGCAAAGTTTCATTTTCATAACATGTTTGTGGTAGTGTATCATGTCACAAAGGAGATTTGTGAGGAGCTCAGAAGAAGAGTTGTTGATCTTCAGGCTGGAATAAGTTACAAAACCATCTCTAAAGAGTTTGGACTGCACCAATCCACAGTCAGACAGACTGTGTACAAATGGAGGAAATTCAAGACCACTGTTACCTCCTCAGGAGTGGTTGACCAACAAATATCACTCCAACATCAAGGCTTGAAATTGTCGA
>BRDA01079008.1:0-13672 GCA_036984385.1 Crenuchus spilurus
TCTCTCTCTCTCTCTCTGTCTCTCTCTCTCTCTCTCTCTCTGTCTCTCTCTCTCTCTCTCTCTCTCTCTCTTTCTCTCTCTCTCATTGAGCTCTTTCTTTGCTTGTTGCTGTGACACTGTATCTGTAGTTATTCAAACACAGCTCTTACAAGTTCAGTTTTATTGATGGATCTCCATGAGACAAATGGTGCAAACTATTAATACCATTTTGTCTTATTTTACCATCAGTTTCTGAAACATTTCTGAAACGTCTCTGTGCAGGGTCTGTAACAAAACATCAGCTCACTTGAGTATTGTGATATCATATGATCTGATGCTGTACTGATTCTCATTACTGATAATAATACTTTACATGTGATAACACCCCCAACCACTAGATGGCAGTGCTGTTAGTCTACCTTCCACCATTACACTCAGCAGAAACAAGCAGGATAAGGGCACAACACTAAAATCAGCATTAACAAACCTACACTCTTGGTTCTTCAAGGGTTCTTTAGTAAGGAAATGCTTTTATACAGAAACACTCAAAAATCCTTTCTTGTGGGTAACGGATTCTTTTTATGGTCCATGGTCTTTCCAGGGTTCTTCTGATTGACAAGGAAAGTGGTGTAGATGGTTCTATACAGAACCTTTTTGGGTTCTTTGAGTGTTCATGTTTCGAAATATTTCCTAAAATTTTATTTTAAAAAATTGTACCATTCACCCTTGTATCCCGATCCATATCATATCGTCAGGTTCTTGTCCTACTTTCCTCAATTCCATACAAAAGCAACCTGATCTTATGTGGCTCAAATAACCCCCGGGGGCGTGGTGAAGATGGCCACCGAGTGGACAGGCTTTGATTTCTCACTCTTCTGTGTGTGGAGTGTAGAATGAATCATTGTAAATCGAATCGTGCTGCTTTGAGCAGGAGAAGTACGGCTCTTCTCCGGATCGTAATGATGGAATTATAGATCAACTTCCTCCCTCAATCACTTGGGTTCATCCAAAACTCAGTTAGAGAGAATCTGTCTTCATTTGGGCCGAGCGTGACGCTGACGTGCCGGCTGTACGCTCGGGGGCCATTTGTTTTGGGGTAAGAGTGTGATCGATCAGGGTGTTTGGACCTGTCCTGGAAGACAGTGAGATAACAGCACAGAGTCATTATCACAGCTCCAGAGTGTGTAACAAGAGGAGAGAGGAGGATGACATCACCCTGTGATACTGAGAGAATATAGATGATACTCTACAGGACGAATGGATGCTCATATTTATCTGTTTCAGGTGACGTCACCGGCATTTTCCTCCACCAGGACAATCAAATCAATTCTGTCGGATTTTCAGGGTGAAGTGACAACAGTCCAGTCAACAATAAAACTTCAGCAGTAAGATGGATGGATGGATACAATCAGACAAATCATGGAGACATTAAAATGCCTGACGGCCTAAACAGCAGCCTGAAGCACTCTGTACATCAACACCAGCAGTCAGAGTTCATTAGGGATGTAACACTCCATAGGTCTGTATTGATTCATCAATCAATCAGTAAATGATCAGATGTATCAATGTGACACAAACACTAATGAGTGTGTTAATTTTCACACCTGTTCCAATAACGAGTCACTATTACTCTCCATACACTCCCACCATACTGCAGGTCCACCAAATACAGCATAACCCTAACCTCACCCTAACTTTATCCTACCCCTAATCCCAAAGTTACACTTAACCTTAAACCTAACCTTACACTAACCTTATGCTTAACCTTACCTTAACCCAACCTTTACCTTATATTAACCATAACCTTAACATTATTTTAACTATAACTAACATTACTCTAACCATAACCTTAACATTAGCCTAAACATAACCTTAACATTACCCTAACAATAACCGTAACATTATTTTAACTGTAACAGTAACATTACTCTAACCATAACCTTAACATTATTTTAACTGTAACAGTAACATTACTCTAACCATAACCTTAACATTAGCCTAAACATAACCTTAACATTACCTTAACCATAACCTTAACATTATTTTAACCATAACCTTAACATTACCCTAACCATAACCTTAATATTATTTTAACTATAACAGTAACATTACTCTAACCATAACCTTAACATTAGCCTAAACATAACCTTAACATTACTCTAACAATAACCTTAACATTAGCCTAAACATAACCTTAACATTACCCTAAACATAAATATCTTCACAGGAAAAAAACATCACTATGAGTGTGGAGCGTACACACACACAGAGTCCTGGACAACTTTCATATGCTGATGAATGTATAAACACACACACACACACACACACACACCTTAACATTACTCTAACCATAACCTTAACATTAGCCTAAACATAACTTTAACATTACCCTAACCATAACATTAACATTATTTTAACTATAACCTTAACATTACCTAAACCATAACCTTAACATTATTTTAACTATAACCTTAACATTATTTTAACTATAACCTTAACATTACCCTAACCATAACATTATTTTAACTATAACCTTAACATTACCTTAACCATAACCTTAACATTATTTTAACCATAACCTTAACATTATTTTAACCATAACCTTAACATTATCCTAAACATAAATATCTTCACAGGAAAAAAACATCACTATGAGTGTGGAGAGTATACACACACAGAGTCCTGGACAACTTTCATATGCTGATGAATGTATAAACACACACACACACACACACACACACACACACACACACACACACACACACACACACACACACACACACACACACACAAAGTTGGAGTGATGGATAATGAGGTGGGAAAACCATGTCTGAATGCAGTTTTTTAGCAGATTTCCTGCTGAGTTGGAATTTCAGACTAAACCAATCGCTCTGATATGAGTCTGAATCCGTCCATTCAGATCAGCTGAATGAGCAGCAGCAGGAGATCAGATCAGCTTTGCCTCTCTCACAGACACTTCATAAAGAAAACTCATTTACATTCACTCTTTCAGAGCCTGCTGGTCTGATGTGAGTTTGTGTTTATTGTTATGACACGTTCAGCAAACAGAAGGTGTGAGGAGGCAGAGACTGTTCTCACTGCTGTTAGTGAAGTTATCAAACTGATGAGAAGAGAAAACACTTCGGAACATGTAAAGAGTCGCTCTGGATCATTTCCATTGGCCTGTTCAGTGAAAAACACTCAGGTGATGTAAAGAGCAGCGGCAGTGAAGAGATACTAACCCGATCACAACGTCTATACTACATATACACATTCATCAATATCTGTCTCTGTCCCTGTTAAGATGGGACTCATCATCCAGTCTGACAGAGTTAACCAACAGAAGTCAATAGTGCAGAGAGAGAGAGAGAGCGAGAGAGAGAGAGAGAGAGAGAGATAGAGAGTTTATGTGAACTATTGTGGCTGGAGAGGTCAGTCTGGCAGATACACACACACACAATCCTCCCTAGTCTCTGCTCCAGAACGACCGTAAACCCCCCCGAGACCCCCTGGACCCCTGACACCGCAGCTGCTGGACTACAGAGCCAGCATTAGCCTGCCAGTAGTAACACACACACACACACACTAATACAGACACACAGTCATACTGGAAGCACAGCTTGACAGATTTAGTGCAGATAACAGATTTTAAATCACTATATTTCTGACCAAGAAGATAAATAAACACATAATAAAGGAGCAGAGACTCAGACTCAGTATCTGTGCTCTGTCAGACAGGCTGTAGTTACTGTACAACTGAGAGTCAATACACACTTAAAGAGTCTGAATCATATTAAACTTAAACATGACTATTACAGTCTGACCCTCAGCAGAGAAGACACAAAGAAAGAGAAAAGAGAATGAAGGGAGAAGGAAGAACATCCAGAGAGAGAGAGAGAGAGAGAGAGAGAGAGAGAGAGAGAGAGAGAGAGAGAGGCTGACCCCCACCTTACCCCATACCTCCAATCTTCAATCTTACCCTATGCCCCCATCATATTGACCCATATCTTACCCTATACCCTTGTCCTACCCTATACCCCCATCCTACTGACCCATATCCTACCCTATACCCTCATCCTACCCTATACCCCCATCCTACTGACCCATATTCTACCCTATACCCTCATCCTACCCTATACCCCCATCCTACTGAGCCATATTGTACCCATTACCCTCGTCCTACCCTATACCCCATCCTACTGACCCAAATCCTACCCTATACCCTCGTCCTACTGACCCCTAACCTACCCTATACCATCATTCTACCCTATACCCCCATCCTACTGACCATATCCTACCCTATACCCTCATCCTACCCTAGACCCCATCCTACTGACCCATATCCTACCGTATACCCTTGTCCTACCCTGTACCCCATCCTACTGACCCATATCCTGCCCTATACCATCATCCTACCCTATACCCCATCCTACTGACCCATATCCTACCCTATACCTTTGTCCTACCCTGTACCCCATCCCATTGACCCATATCCTGCCCTATACCATCGTCCTACCCTATACCCTCATCCTACACTAGACCCCATCCTACTGACCCATATCCTACCCTATACCATCATCTTACCCTAGATGCCATCCTACTGACCCATATCCTACCCTATACCAACGTTCTACCCTATACCCCATCCTACTGACCCATATCCTACCCTATACCAACGTTCTACCCTATACCCCATCCTACTGACCCATATCCTACCCTATACCCTCGTCCTACCCTAGACCCCATCCTACTGACACATATCCTACCCTATACCCCATCCTACTGACCCATATCCTACCCTATACCCTCATCCTACACTAGACCCCATCCTACTGACCCATATCCTACCCTATACAGTCATCTTACCCTAGATGCCATCCTACTGACCCATATCCTACCCTATACCATCGTCCTACCCTAGACCCCATCCTACTGACCCATATCCTACCCTATGCCCCATCCTACTGACCCCATCCTACCTTATATCCATATCCTACTGACCTATAGCCTATACAGCACTCTACCCTACTGACCACCAACATTACTCATGTTTTTTAAAAATAGTATAATTTGACTGATTCATTTCAGAAAAATGTTGTTGTTGTTATTCATTGATATTTGTTCAGTTTATTATCACTGATGTCACTGTTATAACACTTTGGCAGCACTGTACCTCTCACAGTCATGCCAATAGAGCCTTACAGACTGATTGATTGATTAAGAGAGAGTGAGAGAGAGTGAAAGAGTGTGGTAAGTGGGTGTCTTGTCTGTCCTGCAGTAATTGGGTGCTGTAAAGCTCCCCCTGCTCTTCAGGAGGCTGCTTGTGGAGCCAAAACAAAGATGAACGAGTGGTTAATTTGGCTTTAAGAGAGTGACGCTGATCCTGCCTCTCTGCTCTCTCACCATTGTGTGAGGCACTAATTTCACACACAGCAAAAGTGCCTGAAAAGTGCTTAAAGGAGGACAAGAAAATCGCTGCTCAGGAAAGAAGAAAGAGGCAAAATGCTCCTTCATTCAGCATTAAAAGACAAGGAGAGGGAGAGAGAAAGGGGAGGACAAAAAAACGACAAGCTACACTTCCAGTCTGTGAATGCTAAGCTATTGATCCTGCTATCTCCGCTCTGGCTTCCCTTTCCTCAGCGTGCCACAAAAGAAGAGAAGGAAAAAAAAAATCAATAAAGGAAAGGCAAAATTTCCATAATGTTAGTCGTCCATTTTCCGAGCTGCTAGTAAAGGCACTGCTGCTCTGCAGGCGACTGCGGTTGCGTTTGTGGTCGTATATTACACTGCTGTGTTTTTATGGGTCATTTATGCACGTTTAGAAGACAGTGCGGATGGAAAACGTCACTACAAACTTCTCCAGGCTGTCAACAACATAAAACAGTGACTTTACTACAGACACGTACTGGAACAGATCCACAGCAGTCAGAACCGGCTGAAGACTTGCAGGCCGGGTTTTTATAACTACAGTAACAAAGCACTTGGAATAACAACAATGACCCTACATGCCAGTCATGATGTTTGTCTCAACACCCTTCAAGTGGAGCTCTGACGACTGCAGCCATGAACAGTCTGTGGCTGAGTAACTCCAGAGCACACCGAGTCAAAGAAACTACAATAAACCCAGATGCTGCAAGTCTGTAATGGTCTTTACTCTGCTCCAACTGGTCTGTCTGAATGTTTAGTGAACATTCAAAAGCCTGTAGCTACATTACAACACTGGTGTTTAGTGGAGAATGTTGGGAGTCCGATGGTTTTGATGGGAAATGTTGGTGTTCGCTGAAAAATGATGGTATTTGAAGGGGAACTGCAGTGTTTGGTTGATAATTGTTAGTAGAACACAGTGGTGTTCAGTGGGGAGGAGTGGTGTTTAGTGGAGAATTGTGAATTGTGGTGTTGGGCATATGATGATGGTGCTGGTTGGGTAACTACAGGGTTTGGTGTAGAATTTTAGTGTTTATTTGGTACTTTTTAATATAACACAGTGATGTTCAGTGGGGAGTAGTGGTGTTTAGATGAGAATTGTGGTGTTGGGCAAAAGATGATGGTGTTGGTTGGGTAATTATGATGTTTGGTGGTTAAGTATGATGTCTGTTGAACAGTGATGGTGTTTGAAGGGTAATTACAGTGTTTGGTTGATAATTTTTAGTAGAACACAGTGGTAATCAGTGGGAAACAGTGGTGTTTAATGAAAATTTATGGTAATTAAAAAAAAAAAACAAGGTATTTTGTGTAAAACTGTGTTTGGTAGAAAATTACAGTGTTTGGTTGCTAATTTTTAGTAGAACACAGCAGTGATCAGAGGGGTGTAGTTGTGTTTAGTGGAGAATTGTGGTATTTGATGAAAAATGACGGTACTTGGTGGATAATTCTATGTTTCTGGAGAATTGTGGTGTTTGATGATGCTTTGAAAAGTGATGGTGCCTGGAGGTGCCTAAATAAATGGGTCTGTAAATGAGATCTGTGAGGATGAGGAACCCAGCCATGGTCCAATACCAGTTACGGATTCTCTACAGATCTGCAAATGTCTGAATGAGGTGTTTATTGCTGGTTGTCTATGAAGGCTACACAGCTATTGAGGCACATCCTTTGTGTCCACGTGCTCCCGAGTCTTTGTCTCAGAGTGCTATTAAGATGTAGTTGGTCAGCACGTTATAAATTAGCCGCTGCTTCAGAGAGCAGAATTCCCCTCTTTTGTCTTTTCTCTGCACTGTGAGCAATTACCTCTGCTGAGAAGCCTAATCTCTCTGTATTAATCCAAGCAGAGCTGCCAGGACAGCATCCAGGGCCAAAGAGCCTACTGGGACCTCATTGTGGACAACCCCAAACACATACACACACACACATACACACACACACATACACCCCTTAAGCGTTTTCATTAGCCTCTCTTGCGATGGCTGAATCGGGCAGGGAGCTGGCACTAGCCACAGTCCACCAAACACACACCTGCCGTTAGACTTCCACCCGTTACTACTGGAGACCAGAGCCAGGCACCAATCAGACACGCGAAGCCTCTCTCTGTTGGAAACGGTGAGAAGACATGATGGGACGGAGCCGTCCTGAGGATTCATTAATCATAAATTGTCTCCTGTTCTGGCCCAATCAGGATCCAGCAGGTAAGAAAAAATAATAAAACACAATCTGTCACTCTGTTTACCATCTGCTAGCTTTCTTTTTCATTCTCATACTAAACACACAAGAATATAGCACACATGCTTCAATTAATCAGCCCATAAATAAATAAGCTTCATGAGCTGAATCAGGTGTATAAGAGGATGAATAACACACTCAGTGCAGAGTTCTCCATAAAACACACCAGCTGTTAACATACAGGTAAGTCTTAGCCTTTGCTTTTGATTTGTGAAATGTTCACATGGTCTACAGACATAAGAGCCAAAACATTAAAACCACAAAACATTAAAACCATCTGACGCGTGCATGGCTACATAGTCTCAGAGCTCCTTATTCATACATTTTCCTCCTGCATTAAACATTTCTATGATTTGCACCACAGTAGATGGAATAACCATCATTAGCATTACACACTGGGTGCCTAAAATCTTGTGGCCAGTTGGTGGTTTGATCCTCTTTGGACCACTGTCACCAATGCTGAACAGAAACACCTCACACGCCTTGCCTTTCTGGAGATTTACTTGGTCATTATTAGTGGAACATGGTGGTTTTCAATGGGCAATGGTGCTGGTAAGTAGTTGTCTTTGGTGGTGAACTGTAGTTTGATAGGAATTATGGTGTTTGTTTGGCAATTTCTAGTGGAACATGGTGGTGTACAATAGGTATTTATAGTGTATGGCTGAGAATTTTGGTGACTGGTGGAAATTTGGTGAGTGACGGTATGCAATAAGGAATGATTATGTTTTGTGCTTATAATGCAGGTGCTTGATTAATAATTATAATGTTTAGTCAACAATTTTGACATTGTTTAGCCCAAAAGAGGAAAGCCAATTTATGGTATCTTTATACATTGATTCTTGGGTGCCCATCACCTCATGGCCAGTTGGTAGTCTGTACCACTTTAGACCACTGTCAGTAGGTAATGATCACTGCTGACAAAGAGCACCTCACAAGCTTGTTTTACACATGCTCTGGCCCAGTCATCTAGCCATCACAATCTGACTCATGTCTAAGTGGCTCTGATTCTTACTCTTGACCATTATCAAATACTTAAAGCTCCGTAGACTCCGTATGAGCCTAAAAGACCTGCAAGACTCTACAAAAGCCTAAAAGACCTGCAAATAGAGCTGGGCAATATGGCCAAAAATGTTTTCACAATACATTTTTCTGTATTGATCAATCTCGATAATTATCACAATATTACATTTTCTAACACTGTCATAGTTTTAGACAACATTTTTCTAAAAACATCAGACTAAATACATGAAATGTTACTATTAAAAATATTAAAATGTTTATTGCCAGAATATAATATTGTAGTGTTCGGCTGGATGCTTTGAAAGGATGGACGAGAAAGATGTTTACAGTCGTCGCTTTATTGTCGAAACTTAGTGATTACTGTCCTCCAAAATAACAACAGGCTAGAGAGCCAAGCTAACAGGCTAATGCTAGCACTCGAGCTCACACACACACACACACACACACACACACACACACACACACAGAGAGAGCGAGCCTCCCCTCCTTCTCCTTCTCACACAAACAGAGACAGTAATTTTGTGCTCTGTTGCCCGGCCCCACTACGCTCTCCCCCAGTCACACGCTGTCTTAAACACAGCATTGCATTTTGGCTGCTCTGGTGAGGAGGAGCTAACAAGCAGCAGTATTAGACGTCTGAACTCACTGTCAAGCTGCTTAGACGTGAAATGGAAATGAACGTTAATGCTTATCAAATTCTATTGTCCCGGCTGAAAAAAATCAACATTGTTTTATCACCCAGCACCACCTGCAAGCCTCCAAAAGAGTCTACAAGACCTGCACTAATCTACAAGATTCTGCAAGACCCATAAGACCTGCAAGAATAAAAAAGAACCTAAAGAGCCTACAAGACTCTACAAGAGTCTACAAGACCTTGCAAGCCTCTAGAGGAGCATACAAGGCATGCAAAACTCTATAAGAGCCCACAAGATAAGGGCCTAAGAATCTACAAAACCTCTGAAGGTGTCCTGGAGTATTTGGCACCAATACATTAGCAGCAGAGCTTTTAAGTCTTGTAACACATATGATCAGATGAAGATCTGAGGAATCTGGAGGCCACAGTTAGTAAATACACACCATTGAATCATCTCAAAAGCCTTAATGCTTCAGAGATGGTTCAGGCCAATCATCTGCCCATAAATATACACCCTGTTAAAGTGGCTCAGCTCTTCACATGCATATTTTTCTCAAGTATCCAACATGTTGTGTTCGAGTGTTCTCTTATTTTTCATTCTAATAAACAGTGTGAAGGTTAGAGATCCTTCCTTAAAGACTGTGAATTCCTGTCTGAGTGGAACTATAAAGAGCAACAGCTCTGGGGCGTCATTGCTCTCTCTCTCTCTGCAGATCTGTGCTAACAAACACAGTGATATATATAACCTCACCTCACCTGCCAAGCACAATCACATTTCACACGCTTAATTGGCCTCAATAAACACGGGCTCACCGGGGGAGCTGAGACAAGACGTCGAGAAAACCTTGGGCTAGTCTGGGTTAGGAAGAGGACAGGCGAAGCGGGGTCAGTGAGAGGTGTCAGACAGGCTGACCGAAGGCCTAAACAATGTCCAGTAAGGAAATACAGCTGTCTGCCATACTTCAAGCGGCTGCTTAGCCAAAAGCCAAAAATGTACACAATCGTTCCCTTAGCTCAGATTTAGACATGGATGGACTTTTGTTTTGTTTTTGGGACTTTCTTTAGTAATGGAAGTGAATATGCCACCATTTACTGTGGCAAACTGTGCCATCACATACCTTAAACTGTGTGGTGGTGTTCTCAACTAGACCCAGTTATACATTAGTGACACTTTAATGACTAACCAAGGCAATGTGTGATGGCATGCATCTTCAGTGCTAATTGGCTTCTATATTAATATACTTCATCCTCATATATCTGCATATGTATAGAATGAGTTGAGTTTCAGTTCACTTTCCTGGCTGAAGGAGACACGGTGAGAGCAGCTGTTTGTGGGCACCAGATGAGACGAAAAGAGAAAGAGCGAAAGCATGCTGAGCCAGACCATTGGAGGAGAGGATTTTAGACACCAGGGAAATGAAAAGGAAGCGGGAATGGGAGGGGAGGGTGGGCAGTTTTTGGGCAGCAAACAAAGCCGGACCTGCCTCCAGCCTGGCGAGGCCGAGCCACGCGCGCGAGTGAAAACAAACTAGAGATGATGAAGGGTGTAGCTGCAGGAAGGATGCTGGGGCCACACAAATGAGGATATTTAGCCATCTCTTTACACGCTCACCCTTTAGCACAAACAGCACGGCCAGAGGGAACATCTGCTCGGTCAAGGCCGAGCGAGCCTGGCACACCATAAGAGAGAACAGAGGGGAGCTGGGATGAGGGATGGGCGATATAATGATATGTTAAATCATAGTACAGTCTGAGCATTATCAGTACTTCTGGAATACTTAATCATTGATTAGTGACAACACACTGTACCAAAACAAATACTATAAACCTCTGCAGTGTATTTTCATTCTTTTTCTTTTAAGTTTGATATAAATGGCCCCGAGTGGCTCAGCGGGTTAAGACGATGACTAGAGGATCGCAAGTTCGCATTCTGGTCATGCTGTTCGCCATCAACAGTGGGCGCCCGAGAGCGCAAAAATTGGCTGTGCTCTCTGAGTGGGTAGATGGCGCTCTCTCCCCATCACTTTCACACTACAATGTCCGCTGGCTCAGGCATCTACTGATTGGTCCATCGGAGCTGGGGAAACTCTGGGCAACATGAGCTCAAACTGAATAAATATCGGTTTTTTCCTCTGTTCTGATATTAATCATCATCATCATCATCATCATCACTAGAGTTTTGTATCCCCCAAAACACACCCACTTTGAGCTCCTTGCATCCCAAAAACAAACCTGTGACTGCATGTTATAACATGTACATATGATGTACATACATTTCCATCAGTCTCCAGTGCTAAAAACACTTAAACCGGTACTTTAAAAACCACAGCCTGCCCACTCCGTTTCCCTGCCCATGGCTGAAACGGCATGACACACGCGGCGTGCCCGTGCAAGAAGCCTGGGACTCAGCTGCAGCGGGAGAGTGGTGTAAGCTCCAGATGTCCATGCAGAAAGCCGCTCCTTCAAACACACACATCAGAGGCTTAGGGGACCCACTGTCAGACAAATGCAGCGAGAAGTCATCGGATCCAGGCTAAAGCCCAACACACACAAGAACCCGTCAATCATGTCCCTGCGAGTGTGTGTGCGCGTGAAACGACACCCTCTTCACACAAGCGCGGCTTATCTCCGCGACAAACGAGAAGCCTACAAGCTCTTGCAGAAAAGTCCAAGTACAGTCCAGCTGTCTGACCTCATCTAAACCACAAAGGCTCCATTCAGACCACAGAGTGTGACTGATTGGTTATTGTAGCTGTTTTAAATCCTCCTATTATAGATCTATTGCATGCAATAAGTGGCAGGAAAAAGTAGGTGCTTTTGTGTTTCATGAGTGTGTGTATGTGTGTGTGTGTGTGTGTGTGTGTCTTTGTAAAGTGGTTTAATGTGTCAGTTTTATTGGGCAATTTATTATTATTACACAGAGATACTTTAAAATCTTTTAAAACACGATGTGGCATAATACTACCTCACGTGTGTAAAAGATGGCTCTTCAAGGGTTCTAAAATAAAGAAAAAAGTTCTATATAGAACCATGAACACAAAGAACCCAAAGGGAGAAAGGGTTCTTCAGATTGATGAGGAACGTGCTGTAGATGGTTCTATATAGAAGCCTTTTGAAAATGGTTCTATGTAGCACTAAAAAGTCTTGACATCGTAACTACAGCAGAACCCTTTTTGGGTTCTATACAGAACTGTTTTCTTTATTAAAGAAAGATTTGAGAAAAGCCATGTATGTATATATATATATATATATATATACAGTACCAGTCAAAAAGTTGGACACACCTTCTCATTTAATGTTTTTATTTTTTATTTTCCTACATTGTAAATGAATACTGAAGTCATCCAGACTATAATTGAACACATGCGGAATCATGTAGTAAACTTAAAAGTGTTAAACAAACCAAAATATGTTTTAGATTTTAGATTCTTCAAAGTAGACACACAACTGATGTCTCAAACACATTAAGAGGCAAGAAATGCAAGTCATGAGCTCTTGACAAGACACAGCTGTTAACTGAAAGCCATTCCAGGTGACTACCTCATAAAGCTGACTGAGAAAATGCCAAGAGAGCTGCATCTAAGCAAGAGGTGCCTACTGTGAAGAATGTAAAATATAAACATATTCTGGTTTGTTTAACACTTGTTTGTTTACTAAATAATTACAGATGTATTTATTCATAGTTTGGATGACTTTAGTATTAATCTACAATGCAGAACATTTTTACATAATGAAGGACCACTGAATATCCACAAGGTGTGTCATGTAATGTAATGTAAAATAAGTGATGTAAGTTCATGTATTGGTATTATTTGTAGTTTTGATCCAGTACCTGCTTTGCTTAATCAGTACTTCATTATGTTATATCAGTTGTGTGTGCATCCAGCATCCAGAAGAACATCTGGAACCAGACTTTACACTCGCTCACAGGATATCAGCTTCCTTTTTCACGCATTTGCTTATTTAGATCTATTCTAACGATTGACCGGCTTCTCACAAATAAAGGCACATTTAGTGCCAAAATACAGTAAATGCCTTTAAATGACACATTAAGCTGTTTGTGCACAGTATACATGTATATATGGACCAGGTCCTGGTACTGTATAAAAACAAATCCTGTGTGTGTTTCCTGTTAGAAGGAAATGGATATTTATGACGGCCATTTCTCATCAGATAAGAGCCTTCCAAACACCTGGCCTTTCTCTTCACCTTCCTTTCCCTTCTCCCTTCTCCCCCTCTCTGCCTTTAACTCACTCTCAGTCCTGTTCAGCTAGACTTCCCTTAGCTCAGGTCCAGTTACCAGCAGTGAAAAGAACGCCCTCTCTCTCTCCCCCTCTCTCTCTCTCTCTCTCTCTCTCTCTCTCTCTCACTCTCTCACTCCCTCTC
>BRDA01079017.1:1831-13935 GCA_036984385.1 Crenuchus spilurus
CTTTCCTCCGATTATTTCATATGTCTCTTTGTCTACGTGATGTCAGACATTGACATTTTGATGTTTCACGTCGATACCGTACGAGGAGAAATGTAGTTACCTCGACGACACCTCTCCCACTCGTCGTGGTTCAAGAACCCCCACGTGCAGTGACTACTGGAGAGGACCTGGTAGTTGTGTCGTAGTGATCAGTTCTTCCGAGTCGTCGCCGAAATGAAAGAGGCGTTCGAATCTTCTCGATCTCGGGGGTTGGAGTAGTACTGGTGGAAGAATGGTCCAGGAGAGGTCATCAGTGACGTGCACCCCCAAGAACTTGGTGCTGCTCACCCTCTCCACAGCAGCTCCATTGATGTAAAGAGGAGCATGCCATAGCTGCACTTTGTAGTTTTACAGTTACAGACTGTAGTGCATCTGTTTCTCTGTATACTTTATTAGCCTCCTTTCACCCTGTTTGTCAATGATTAGGGCCCCTAAAGGACCAGTACAGAGCAGCTATTATTTGGATGGTGGGCCATTCTCAGCCCTAGTAGTAATACTGATGTGGTGGTGGTGTGCCAGTGTATGTTGTGCTGGTACAGGTGAAAGGAGGATAATAAAGTATACAGAGAAACAGATCAACTACAGTCTGTAATTGTAGAACTACAAACTGTACCTGTATGATCGGTGGAGCACAATTAACAATGAGTGTAGATACAAGGAGGTGGTTATAATGCTATGGCTGACTGGTGTATATCATCACTGTTGGTTGTATACACTGCTTTAGAGAAACATTTTACCAAAGCATTTTTTACAGACTTTGGTATTTTGTCCATCAATGAGGTCTTATTAGGAGACTGTGTTGCTACAGCAGCAAGTATTCCACACACTATTCATATCTACCTTTGTGTTTTTTTTTCATAGTAACCTGCTTCTGGAGCCTTTGGCAGAGTATTTAGGTGTAAAGCTCATATCCAGGTGAGCAGCATGACTTTGTGCAGGTAAGCAACAGCAGGCGGCGGGGTGTCAGCAGCTACAAGGTGTAAACAGATGCACCTGGCTAGCAGAATTGTATTCTCACATAACGCCTGTCATAGTGCTCATTATGCACCAGCATCTGCAGCCTACAGCCTGCGGCCTGAACAAGGCTCCAGATAGACCTGTGGCTTCATTTAAAGAGAGAGAGAGAAATGAGCACTGAGCGCTAGCTGCCGGTAAGGGTTGTCCTTTTGTGTTGATCTGCTAACAGCTGCCCCTCGCTCCAATATCAGCACACTGTTAAGTCATTACCAGAAATCTGCAAGACGGGACTCTGAGGGAAAGCAAGGACAGAGTGGAGGTAGACAGACAGACACATCATTGTTGAACAGATCCATCTGCTTTTTAACGTGTTACCTAAGCAAGACAGCAAGAGCTAAATAAGGGTGTAAAATGACTGTAAAGCAAGAAGAGGTGAAGTAAGGATACTGGACGTGAAGTTGAGATACAGAAACATGGGTGGTTAGCTGAGATTATAGACTGGATATGAAAACTGGACACAATGACAGGGTTAGAAAAGTGAGGTCAAAACATATCTGATGCCCTCTAGTGGCTGGGTGCAGTATAATTTTAAACCCCACCCACAACCGTTTTATTGAATGGGAGCTACAGCAAACTTTGACTTTATTTTCCTCATTTTTATTAGTTGTGTTGTGTTAATTCCATGAGCTGTACCTATACAAATTTCTTGTTCAGCAGATACTCCAAAGGAGTGTCATCCCAAAAAATGGGAGGCAGAGTTTCGACAGTAGTGCTGCCACACCTTCCATCTCTACTGTGTATGTTCTGGTTGCTACTGGCACTTAAAAGCGCAAATGGCGGTTACCATTTTGATTCTTTTTTGGCTTCAGAATGTCAAAATGGGAGTAAACCGAAGCATACTGTCCAGTTCTTACATGCAGTTTATTTTGTGTTTGCTTCTTACTTTTAATGTAGTACATTATTATGACTAAAGTTACATATGAACCTGATTTTACATTTGGTTTTAAACAACATTCTTGCACATTAAATGGCAAATAATGTTAATTATAATGCAACTAATAGAAATTAATAGTTATGTGCAAGCATATTCATTTAGCCCACAGTATAAAAGTAATAAAAGTTAAATAAAAAATTGGCATCAATCAGCAATCAATTAAAGAAAATTGGAACTATTAATAAATATTCATGATCTGTGCACTCCTACTAGATAGGTAGGTAAATAAGTGTATAGACAAACAAGTACGCAAGTGAAGCAAAAAATTAAACATCACAAAACTTAAAATGTTGGCATTTTAACACAAAAGTTGACTTTTTTATTTTAAGCCTAGTTTTTCAACAATTTATTAGTTTTGTCCAAAAAGTGAGATAGAGAGTCAGACAGGCATATTTTGGGGCAAAAAAAAAAAAAATACACATCTACTCAGCACATCTTTTAACCTATAATTCACAAATTATTAAACTGGTCTCAAAGAGGTATAAAGGAAGGCAAATTCTGCTAATAATGATCTTGAATATCAAGTCAGAGGCTCATTAAAAAAAGATATCTTTAGTGAAAAAGGACGCTGTGAGAGAAAGCCAGGCAGATTCTGGTAATAACAATCTTGAATATTAAGTCAGTGGCACATTAAAATAGATCTTAGAGTGAAAGAAAGGACAAAGACAGACATATTTGATCCTTGAGGGTAAATCTAAAACCAGGTGCTTCTTAAATCTTACCTAAATAAAACAAATCTGTTCTGAGATGAATGTCGAGGAAGGCAAGTTCTACCAGTAATGATTCTTAATATCAAATCAGCAGTGTGATATATCAGTGTTTAACTACGGTTGAATGGCTTGGAAGTTGAGTTAGATGTATTAGAGAAGGAGGGAAGTGGAACACCACTGCTGGATATCATAAAGACTTGTAGAGATTAGACTATCATATGCCTTAATTTACCACAGAGAACTGTACAGCAATATACAATCTAAAATTCTCAGTCAAATGGTACGACTACCACTTAAAGAACAGAAAGCAGCTTATGCTTCTTAGCCTCTTCGGCAGAACAATGTATGTCGAGCTCTACAAGCTAGAGTTGTTTTGATGGATTTCATACAAATTAAGTCATAAAAAGCCTTAACTGCTAATCCAACTAATCCAAGTAAAGCCTGACCTCAAACTGTTCAGAGACTTTCATACTGAGTACAAACTGAAGAGCACGAGCTGTATTCTATGTCCTTTCTCCAAACCCAGCACAATTATGTCTGCTGTAAATCGTCAGGGTCAGTAAGAAATGCTCAGGTTTTCACTCCAATCAAAAAAAACTGGCCAATTCCTTTCTTTCTGGCACATTTGTGGCAGATTTATGACATAAATATCATAAATGCATGCACATGAAGTTCTGCCAGGAGGACTCAGGGGCTTCATTCATACCTCAACCAATCACAGCCCGCAAACAGCTTTTAAAAGGAAACAACCTGAGCCTTTCTTTGCTGCTTTCAGGGCTCAAGTCTCAAAGTTCACCTCCTGCCTCCCCACCACCACCAGGTTGGTTCTGGTGCTGCTGCCCAAGGGGCTCTGCCCCTGCCATCTTGCTATCCAGCAGGATCTGAGTAGGTCTGCATAAGTCAATAGAACTGAACCCAGAACAAATCCAAAGCCAAAATCTCTTTATTTCCAATAACTGTTATCTCTCAGACTGTATTCTTCTGTGATGAATAAAGCAGATTTCCTTCACTCTTGCTCCTGAGTCATGCCACAACTGTGTGTTACTTGTGATAAATAGTAGAGATGTAACAAATGGAATTTTCTGGACAGATCCCGATGTTTGATTTTTTGGAACATATAGAAGACACAGTACCCCTACGGATGTGGGCCACTTCTGGCTGAGAAATGGCACTACTGGCCCACTGTCGGCATGGCAAACTGCATGTGAGCCAAATGTGGCCCTTATATTGGAAGTACATTTGGCCCACATGTACAATAACAGATGTGATCCAAGTCTGACAGAGATATGGCAGTGATATCTACATATGAGCGATCAGAGGCCCACATATTAAAACACCTATTTAGCCCACATGTTCTAAAACAGATGTGGTCCACTTCTGGCAGAGATATGGCACTGTCAAGTACATTTGGCTGATATGTGGCCCTAATATGGCGTATATGTGGCCCACATCTTGCAACCAGGAGCCTTCAATCCATGCGGCTTGTGGGCCAAATTAAATGGGGGATGAGGGCCAGATGTGGGCCAGAATAATTTTTCTATATGGGTAGGTGGTCACAGTGGTCAAATGCTCAGCTTTCAGCACTTAGAGATATTAGTAGGTCAAAGAGGGACTTCTTTTGCTAAATATAGCCATTTTTGGTAACAGCCATGGTGTGTGTGTATAGGGGGGGGGGGCTGTTTTTGTGCCACCGTCCCCCTCATGTGGTGAACAAGTGTAAATATGACTGGCACAGAATCAGTTGTATGAGACTGACTGGCCAGTCACCAGTTATGGCTGTTCACACTGAAAACCGGCCAATTCCGGTCACCAGCCAATCAACTGGAGCATCTCTTAAAAATGGCCATCCTTCATGTTTACAGTACAGCATTTTATGCTTTACTGTTATTTGAATAGACAACTGATTTTGTAAATGTTGTTTTGGTCAATTAAAGATTTGTGTTTGCTATGGCATCCCACAGTGATCGTGAGGACAGTGAGCTAAGCGTGTATCGGTCATACAAGAGGGTGGGAGTTTAAATACCACTGCCAAGTCTGTGCACAAGGACTATCTACACCACTCACTCTTTGGGGCAGCCGTGGCTTGGTAGTTAGTGATCTGGTCTTGTGGTTCAACCCCATGGCAGGATATGTCTGAAGTGCCCTTAAACAAGGTACCTAACCCTCAACTGCTTCCCGAGTTGCACACTGCTTCATGCATGGGTGCTCACTTCCCCCTAGTGTTCATTAGTGTGTGTGTGTGTGTGTGTGTGTGTGTGTGTTTCACTGCACATATAGGTTAAATGTAAAGGTCAAATCCCTCCGTGAACAAGCACATTGGTCATTGATAGTGCACGTTCAATTTGCTATTGTCTGCTAATGGGCTAGATATTGTTAGACACTTGCTAAGGTGTGCCTAGGCTTTTGCGGAAGCATCTTAACTTATTGGAGTCTGCTACCCCGACAGTGGCATATTAAAAAAAATCCGCAAACACACTTATATAACTCTGCAAAATTTTATCCTAGAAACAAAAAAACATACATTGGAAACCTTAAAGGTACAGTATGTAATATTTTGGGTTATCTTTTAGCAGAATTTAAGATAATCACTAACAAAAATGATTAAAAACACATCTAATCATTATAAACTATTAGAATAAGCTGTTTATATCTACATTGGTTGCGGGTCGAACACCGACTGAGGCCGCCATGTTGCATCGCCATGTTTCTACAGTAGTTCAAAAAGAACAAACGAGGCAAAAACCGTTTGTGTTGTAATGATGAATTGGCCACTCAAATTCAATGGCGCTGTAGCTTTGTTTTACCGTTGGCTGACAAAACAGGAGAAGAAGTAATACACATATACCTCAATAAAACCTAAAGAAGAAGAAATACACGGAGGAGAAGTAAGAATAAAGGTTTTTTGGTTTATTTGTTAAGATGGCGGAACATTCTTATGCTCGTCAAGAAGAGAAAACACAACTTCAATCGTCAAAGAAAAGCTGCATGTAGCTTAGCTTCACATTCGTGTGCGCAGTGTTTTTCCCCCATTCCACCTTAAATGGTTCTGCAGGACATTGTAGCGCATCGGAGCTGAATGCTACTGCAGCATGGGAGATTCATAGCTGTTCGCGAGCTTAGCTAATATGAGCTTGTTGTGTGAACTGTTAGATTTAGTCAAGCTAACACACTGAGAGAGCTGACATTATGGCTCTGAGGGTCTAAAAATACATAAGTTTATTAGAAGCTTACGTATCGGCTGAAGTGCCTTCTTCAGAGCATGGCAAGCTTACCTTGACTAGAGAAAAATGTGTATCCTGCCTGTATTATCTGTCTACAGTGAAGCAGTCTGATGCGTTTACTTTGTTATGTTATCTTGTGTTTGTACAGAAAACAGCTAACGTTTACAATAGCACTACTGAAGTGCAGAAAATATGTTTCATCTGCATTGTAGCTATGATCATTTTACATATTACATTTTAATTTTACAAATTAATCTTACCACTTGACATATCATTAGCTCTAAAGCTGCTATTAGACATCGCGTTCGGGAGTATCAAAGATTTATGACATTTTACGGCCACCGTAGAGACTCCTTCATGTTTGGAAGGGTGGGGCTGTGGAAAATGTTTTCAGTTGGTTGCAATATGGAAACTAAACCACTAAATATCGCTGGAAACTACATACTGTGCCTTTAAAGGGTCTAATTTTCAATTATATATAGCTTTAAGTGAAATATATGTTTAAATTCTTGTGAGAGGAGCTTAAATAAGCAGAGACAGCTGCATATATTTTCTCACCAAAAGAAGAGTGTGAAGCCAACACCTCTGTTTATTCAGTTCAGAGCTCAAAAGTCTTGGCTAAAAATGTTTAGAGTGTGTTTTTTTATCATACATCATCATTTTATCATATATCAGCACATCTGAAAATAGGTTTTTGAAAAGTCTAAGTTTAAGCAGATTAAATCAAAATATAGATTTATGACACTCTTACTGTTTTGACCCTTTTGTTGCTGAGTTTGTGCTGAACAAAAGCCTATTTAACACTTTGGAAAAAATCATTTTAGATGAGTGTAATCTGTGAAAAAGTCAAGGCAAGTCACACTTAATCAGAGTGTCTGAAATACCCTCAAACTCCAGACAATTAAGAAGATGCTAGAGCATTGCAAGCTGATTACTGTGGTATCCCACATGATAGCTTGAGTGCCAGTAGTGTATCAGAGTGTTTCAACTGAGGGCAAAACTTTCATTATCTGTAGAAAAAGAAAAACTTGCTTTGCAGAAACTGTACATTGGATCAAAAACATGTGCATATCCAACCCTTCCCAAACAAACCAAACCATTGGCCAATTTTGCCCTAAAGAAATCTGAATAAAGCAGGCTTGGGTCATGATCAATGCACCACCCACATCCAGCTCACTCTTATACATGCACCACCAACATATAGGCATGTTACTCGCACATTACTTTTTAATGAACACATCACTTTGTAACTAATTCTACATAAGCATATTTTTCAGTACTCTTTCATCATCTAGCACATACACGCCCTCATTTCCTATCATTTAAGAAACACACATCACACAAAAATATGTTCCACATCATTTTAGGCCATCATAAGATTAATATTCTACAAACATTTGTTAATGGATTTTTCCTCTGGGCACTTTCCAGTTTCATTTATAATTTTCTTTTCAATCAGTACTGACTTTCACTCCCACTGCAGTCCATTAAAACACCAGCTGTATCCAAAATCCTGCTTTAACTGTATGCCATAAAATCTTTGTTTTCTTCTTTTTTTATTTACTTTCTCTCTGTACTCATCTTTCATGTCCTAAAAGAACAAACTATCCAATTAAATCCTTATTCTTGCCCTTCGGCACAGGCATTTTCAAAGCTCATATCATTCCACCACTCATCAAGGACATCTGTTCTGCTGCTTTAATTGTGAACAAAGCAGCAGGTACTGATAACTCTCTTCCTCTGATCTGAAAGCAATAGTCTGGAGATAAAACAAACTGACACATTTTTCTCCTTAGCCCAATGACATGGTTGCTATTTTGTTTTGTGCTGGATCTACAAGGTTATTGTAATGGGAGTTTGTAGTGACTGCTCAGGATTGTAAACTGGCATGTTTGAAACTTCAAACCACATCCCGTTGTTGGGTAATCTCACACACACTTGCTTAAACAGATATTTGTGTTCATGCTGCTGTTCAGGTCTGTTTTTGTCTCTGTTCATGTCTCGCTCTGTTCTCACGGGTTGATGTGCTTTTGTTTACATGTTGTGCTTGTGCCATGTGCTTGTGTTTATTCTTCTGTGCCCCCACCTAGTCTTGTCATTGTATTCACCTTTGTCTCATATGTTGCCATGATCACTGCTGTTTGCTCCAGGCCCAGATGATTACCCTGTGTATATGTCTCCCACCTTTTTGTCTAGTCTCGTTTCTATCTACATCATTCTCAGTTATATGTATTTCAGTTTAGTTTACCTCATGTGTACTTGCGTTTATGCTTAATACTTTAATAAAGTCTCCACCTGCTTGCACTTACATACCTCTACAGATGTCTAAAAATCCACATAAGTCTGTCTCATAGCTTAAAAAACACATCTTTATCTTGAAGCCTGCAGTTTTGTCCTTCTGTAGATAACTATTAGGTCATATTTTATACATCTAGACTATGGTCTTGTCTATGTTTTTATGGATGTGAAAGATGAACACTAAGAGTAGGACAGGGAGAATAAGGCATTTCGTAGCTTGGTAATATTATGGCAGAAAAGCTGTTGTGGAAGTTTTAGCTATGTGTTGGTCAAATTATAAATCTGATGCGTATATACAGCAGACAGGAGACTCTGGAGTTACCAGGAGTCTGAATTGACTTGGCAACACTTATAAACAGGGCTGCAAATCTTTGGGAATAGAACAAATTGACCCAGAATCGATTCTTGGGGTCACAAATCGATTTTTTTCCCGATTCTTTCAAACGAAATGAAAACGAACGAAACAAAATACTTTACCGTTGCAATCTCTGCAAATCACATGAGTCACGTCAAGCCCTTTCTTACCCGGGCGGTGTTGACGGTAAAATCCAAAGAGTTTCCAAATGGTTGCTTTCAAAGACCACGGCTTGGCTTGCATGCCTGTACATAGCCGACGCTGCTTCCTTGTTTTGCCTAGCACTACGGTGGCTGAGAAGGCACATCCGCACCCGCAAAAAAAATCTATTTTTTGAAAACGAGAATCGATTCTGAATCGTTCAATGTGAGAAACGCGATTCGAGCTCGAAGCGATTTTTTCCTGCACCCCACCTTATAACAATGGTGAATGTCAAGCAAAAGTTGATTATAATCACTATGTTGGGTGTTGGAGAAATGGGCAGGTGTAAAGAGTGACTTTGACAAAGGGCCACATTGTTAAAGCCATATGATTGGGTTGGACCGTCTCTGAAACAGAAAGGTTTGATGGGTGCTGTGGTCAGTACCTACCAAGAGTAGCCTTCAAATACTCCAGATCTCAATCTGATTGAGCGTGTGGCCTGTGCTGGAACAACAAATCCACAGCAACTCCACCTTGTACTTAGAGGACTTAAAGGATCTGCTGCTAACGTATTGGTGCCAGACAACAGACATTCACAGATCCTTCAGAGTGCTTTGCTAGGTTGCTGCCGATTCAGCTGCACGATGCAGAGCATCGACATTTGACGTTTACTAGTCTATTGGTCATAATGTTTTGGTTCATTGGTGTAATTGAGATTACTTAATGACTCTGCTGATTGTTGGAAACAACCTTGCTCCAAACTCCAATGGAAAACTAAAGAAGCAAAGCTCAGGCACCAAACATGTCCTATCTGATCAACTACATTTGGGATAAGACAGAAAGCTGTGTACATTTGCTGAATGCTAACCGTAATTGTACAAAAAGAGTGGCGCATGCTAATGACAGTGTGGCGGGTCTGCACTGCCACTGCTGCAGGCTCAGTGCACTGGCTTCAGCTTGCTCACTAACTAGGAGTGTCAGGGAGACCAGGAGTGCACATACGTATTTGTGTGTGTGTGTGGGTGAGAGAGTGGGTGTGAATTAAACAGTGAGGGGAGAGAGAGAAGGAGGGAGAGAGGGGGAAGAGAGAGAGAGAGAGAGAGAGAGAGAGAGAGTACGAGAAAGCGTAGAGCAGCTCTCTAAGCTTCTTAGTATCCTTAAGCCTGTGTGTGAGACAGTGAATGACTGCTTATGTGTGACCGTGAGCATTGGTGTGCATCTGTGTGTGCATGTGTGTATGTGTGTGTGTGCATTATGCATTAGGCTTCTTATACGCAGTTCATCCCTCAGTGTGTGTATATGTGTGTGTGTGTTTTTGTGTTTGTTTTCATGCATTTTCAGGAGAGAAAAACTGGATTAAACTACAATATGCTCACCAAACAAAATGGTCCAGACTTTGTAAAGGGCTTTTCACGAAAAGCCGCATCCTACATAGGTACAGCTGCTTCTTTTTAGTTTGCTGAGGTTAAGATTAGGGTTACATTTATATGCTCAGAAAAAAAATCATCAGCAGAACACTTGATAACATAATGAAGCTTAAGGAAATGTCCTTAAATATCATAGATTTCATGGATTTTTGAACGAAAATAGAAGATTTCATGTATGTTAAATAAAATGTGTAAATCCCATATGATGTCTGAGTGCAGTCTTGAACCCTTCAAACATCATCTTCATAATTGAATTTGCAAAAAAGGAACAGAATGGGCACACATGCCTTTTCACTGGGTCAGGTCATACATCCCCATGACCTGACCCAATAACTAGGCATGTGTGCCCATTCTGTTCGTTTCGGCGGGACTGCTTCTTACAAGTGCGAACAGTGTCTGCAAGAGTGAGGTGAGAATAATCCTCACCCTATGGGGTCTTTTAGAGCAGGACGGTAAATATTAAATAATGGACAGTGGGCATACAATGTCCTTCTGCCTGCTACATATGGCCAGCTATGTAGGTGGCCAACAGCACAGCCTCCTGTCAGATGGAGTCCCACAGTATTCTGCATATGTTACAGGACGCAGTATGCCAATTAAACTAGCAGGTCTACTCTCAATACTACATCCCCACCAGGTACTGGAACATACACCTTACAACCGACAGGCACTTTTAACAAAACATGCTTTTAGTGCACAAAAATGTATTATTCAAAAGCATTTATGTAGAAAAAGGCAATTGACAAAATGCAATATATATATATATATATATGATTTTGTAATGGTTAAACCATGTTAAAGAAAAAAGATTTTATAAAATGACAAGAAAATACAATTTGATAAAGTACATCAATGCATAATTATATTTCCTGTAATAGCAAGTATGATTAACATAGTAATGTACATTATCTGTTACAGTAACAATAAAAATGATTTTATGAATAATACAAAAGGTGTTAATACACAAATACAGAATTCAGTTCTGTATAATACATGTAGTCATACATGTGCACATAAAGTATTTTACAATCACTGTGAACCTGGCCACTCAATAAGTCTTTAGAAATAGGAGTATAACATTACATTTTTCTAAAATAATGCAATAAAAATGTTTTGTCCCATAATACGGGTCTCACCAAATTCACCAGAAAAATCTTAAATATCACACATTTAAGGAGTTTTGTAACAAAAATAGTGTATTTCATGTTAGTTAAGTAAAATGTATAAATCACCAATACTTAATTCGTGTTCAGCCTTTTTTCCAACCCAGTGTAGCAGTACATACACACAGTATAAGATAAAGTTGTAGTCCTATTTCTGGACAAGAGTCGTTTGATTTGCTCAGGAAACGGTCATTAGCAGTGGATGAAGATCTCTTTCAGGAAGGCTGCTAGCTACACTGTAGCATCATGCTCTAGCGAGACACAGCTCAATCAAGCAGGGAAAATTTGCATTAGTTCAACTTCCATTGCTTTTGGGTCAAATGATTAGTTTGCATTAAATATTTCAACTTGGATGATCACGTGAATCCAAAATGTCAAATAACATCTACATGCTACAGTATTTCCACAGGAATAAGGAGCATTTCATTTTCCTGAACACAATTTTCATTGCTATAAACAGGCAATATGCTAGGGTGATCAGATCTGAGATGATGAAAAAGAGGACACCTCAGCAGGGTTTTTTTTTTTTTTTTTTTTGCTTGAACATAAATTGTATTATTATTATTATTAATTATTAATAATTATTGACACATTATGATCTATATTTTTGTAACAGTTACTAGTTACTATTAATAATATACTAATATATTAATAATTATGAGGTTTATTATGATAAAACAAAAATAATAAAATTAGAAAATTAAATATACAAACCGGATTCCAAAAAAGTTGGGACACTAAACAAACTGTGAATAAAAACTGAATGCAATGATGTGGAGATGGCAAATGTCAATAATTT
>BRDA01079020.1:0-16083 GCA_036984385.1 Crenuchus spilurus
AACTTGTGTTCATAGTCACTAATGTATCAAAGGTGTAGAGCATCTTACAAAATGAGTCCCGTCTACGGAAATTCAGTAACATGATTCCACTGTGACGGGTCGTGAGTCTAACACAATAGTTCAGTCTAGCTCCTGAAGTCCTAACCAATCAGAGAGCTCCATTAATAGTAATATACACAGTCATATTAGAATATGACTACCTCCTTGTATCTACACTCATTGTCCATTTTAGCAGCGGCTTTTACAATGTTCTTCAATATTCAGGACCTCCACAGTGACACTGTGACACTGACGTGGTGGTGGCGTGTTAGTGTGTCGTGCAGCAGAGCTGCTGGAGATTTTAAACACTGCGTCCACTCTATTAGACACACCTACCTTGTTGGTCCACCTTGTAGATGTAAATAAATAAATATGATTTATGTGCTAGTCTACAGAGATCATTAGGCCTTATCTCGTGACCTACATGTCCCTGAAGGTTCCTCACTGGCTAATACATCAGTTCATACGAAACAGGAGGCGAGGAGGGATGCAAGCACATGCCATGTGATTCATGTGCTTCTCTTTGTTTTGTATTAAAGTCTGGGCAAACGCTTCAAATGACAGTGATTATGACAGGACGGTAACAGTGCCAAGTCTTTTTGTCTGAAATGATGTGATGTGATTAAGTAACCTTATTATGTGTATCATGACTCATTTCTTTGAGATGAGAAGAATTTGAGCCAGAGACGGTTCTGCCAAGTACAGTAGAGTAGATTATGATGCAGCATCCCGAGGCTTTATTATATCTTTCAGGATTAAACCAGCGTACAGTCTCCTGTTGTTTACCGAAACGCTTTACCTTGTTAAAGTCAGTGATACATGTGTAAAAGACAATATCTAGTGAATTTAGCACTTGTCACATTACATGCAGTGGGGGCTGGCCAATAGAGGGCACTAGGATGCCACCTTTCATGTTTTTTTTATTTTTATTTAAAAAATAAATATTAAAAAAAATAAATATCTATGTATTTTAAGTCTGTCTGTGCTTAACCTGCACAATAACATGTAATATATCAAATATTTTTTGGGGAAAATGAGCTTCCTGGTTCATTCACTCTCTCTCTCTTCCGAGGCAACAGAAATATCACCCAGTCTGAGAAGCAGCAGCCAATCGCTGACCTGCTGACACAAGATAGAACACAATTCTAGCCAATCAGAGTCCTTGAATCACATAAAGGGCTTAATTTATGACCCCCAGCAGAGTGGGTCAGTGGTTTTAGGGATGTCTGACATTAATGATGTAATACATGTCTTTAGAAATGCTCATATTTAGTCTTAGTAGTGTTTTGGCTGATTTTATTGTACATGTTAGTTACTCAGTCGGTAATCTAATGATACTGTACTTTCTATCTTTGCACATTTGCATGTAATGACAGTTTTAATTAAAAATTAGCTTTTAATGCCAATTAAATACTTTTTTTCACTAGCACTGCTATCCGCAGTTTGTGTTCAGTAATACTGGGATGCTTCTGGAAATTCACTGAATTCCAACCTGGAATATTTTTCACCAGCTACCATTAATTACATACAAAAGCTTCATACACTACACCAGGTGTGAGTTGAATCAGGTGTTTTTGATTAGGAAGATCACCAAACTGTGCAATAATCCGACCCTCTAGGACTGGAGTCAGACACCCCTGAACTAGACTGCAGCGATGAAGAATAGTTTGTTCACAATTTCTGGGCATCATCATACACAATTAGCAGTGGCATATGAATTAAAACGATGTATTTCTTAATCTAGGTGCTTAAAATGACTCAATGCAATAGAAGCACAGAACAAGTGGCTATACTTAGCCTTAATTTTAGCACTAAAATAAAGATAGAAATTGTTGAATTCCTTCAAAACTAACTTCTACAAGAGAAAATATGACTTCCTGTTCATTGGCAGCCAATTAGGACTACACTAAAAGTTAAAACAAGTTAAAAGTGCTCCTAAATTATGTTAAAAGTTAAAAACAAGTTAAAAATGCTCTTAAGCGGCATTCAGATCGATACATCATGTTCAGAACTGTGCTATTATTATAGCTTATATCCAGCAAATATATGAGTATATATACTATTTACACTATGTGTCCAAATGTTTGTGGACACCCCTTTATTCAGCTACTTTAAACTGACACAGATGTACACACAGCTTGTCTAGTCCCTGTAGAGAAGTACTGCCAATAGAATATGATTTACCTGTTGGCACCACGCCCTAATGCCAGGTGGGCCAACTCTGGAGCAGTGGAACTGTGCTCCATCCATTACTTTTGGGCCGAGTTGGAGATGAGGTGATCGTCCGACATGTGTCCACATGCATGAGTGGGTGTCCCAATACTTTTGTCCAACGAGACAAGGTAGCATTTTCCTGTGGAGTCGTGAACGTCAGGCTTTAAAACGGACAAAAATGTAGCCTAGCAGAGAGAAACCTGCAGTAACATGCTGTGGTACAGGTTTAAACCCTTGCTTACAGATTCAGCCGCGTGTACTTGAAAGGACCTCACAGGTAGCTTCACGAGATAACGCTCAGTATTCTGACATCACACTTAAGTGTGAAGATGACTGTATGCTGCTGTGACATCATGTGGTTGTTTTGCTTTGATGCCAAAGTGCAAATGAACCTCAAACAAGTGTCTGAGCAGAAGCTGGTGTAGAAACAGAATGTTTCCGAGCTGTGTTGGATAGATAAATGAGGGAGAGAACGGATAATGAGTGAGTGTGAATTGGCAGGCGCTTGAGAAAGCTCTGCTGTGACTAAGCCTGGAGTGGGGATTAAAGTGGCAATGAAGGCCTCTCTTTTTTCTCATTCGCAGTTAGGCTTAGCCTAAGGTTATCCTGCCTGGTTCTAACATCAGTACTATCATTTAGTACTGATTACTGCTTACCTCACCCTTCTAATACCTGCGTCCACTTACTAATGGACACTATAATGAATTTCAGTATGCTAAACAGTATATTACTCTATATTTAAAATGTTCCAAATATTTCATGATATATGGTATGTCATATATTAATATTTAAATTTTATGTTAATTTATTTTAATTGCGGAGATTTATTGGACAACAGGACTACATTTTAATGTGAAAAATTATTTATAACGATATTATTTTAATTAATATGCTATTTAACCCTGAACACGCTGGTCTCAGTGGATTTTGAAGTCATTAGCTTGGTTTTAACATTAACATTAGCTTGTCGCCACCTGGTGGTCAGCACATGCAAGTTCAACAAAGCACATGGTAAACAGAAATGGCGGATAGGTGGTCAGAACTGCACAAAATAAACAGTCAATAAAATTTAAATTTTATTAATAATAAGTCTTGTTTAAATATTGATTTTTGGTAAGTACTGTGATTTTGGTTGATTTATCATTAATTGTGTCCACTACAGTTTTAGATGTTTAATTGGCATTTATTCGTTATATATATTGCTTGTATTTGAAGGTTCACGTGGGTGCAAATAATAAATAGATAAGCCTGAAAGTAGCTATTTTTTATTAATTCATGCATGAAAATGTAAATATATAAACAAATAAATATTAAAAATAAATAAAGCCCGATTTCTACACATTATTGTTTACATGCCGTCTATAGTAGGACCAGCCGTTCACTGCCATATTAACATGTTTGATATATTACCACATAAAAGCATGTCGTAATGTAATTTATCACACTGCCCTCCCACGTTTGAGAGTTGAGTGTGTCTCTGCCTCCATTAAGAGTAGATCTTGACCTTGTGAAGGTCAGGACATGTTAACTGGTGCTTGCGGTGCCCTTTACTTGCCGTGTAGAACTGTGACTCACTAGACCAGTCAGTGTCATAGCTCGACACTTTTCACTTTCATTTAATCCAGCAGCTTTCCTTGTAAAATGATCCTCCCCACAGCACTCGGAGAGAAGCCCCTCTATCTTTTTTCCATTTCCGATATTGTCAATGACCTTGGTGTTAAACATGTAGGGTGAATGAGCTTTTCCCAGACAACTTGTAGCACCTGGGAATTTACCAGAAGCTCAGCTGCGACGAAGCTTCAAATTGACTGTTGAATAGAAAGTTGTATTCCTTTTTTCTCGTAATCCGCACAGGAGACTGGATTTTCCACTGGATTTGGTGTTTACAGTGTCACTAGTCTTGTACTAGTGAGTTTGGTACCTTTTGTCATCTATTGTGAGGCCAACGGGGGCAGCCTGGTGGTTAGGGATGTGGTCTTGTGCAAGACACCTAACCCTCAACTGCTCCCCAGGGGGTGCCCAGGTGTGCTCACTGCCCCCAAGTGTTCACTGTTTCACTACACGGATGGGTTAAATGCGGAAGTCAGATTCCTTCACGTTGGCCAACTATTGTGCACTTTCACTACTGATTGATGGCCAATTATAGTCCTGATATTTTGTCGTAAGACACAGAAAGACTCAGAAAGCCTGATGTTTTACAAAAACGTGCCATAATACTACCATCATACTAGTGTCCAGAGAAGCATCGTTCTGGAAAACACTGTTGGGCACATTCATATCTGATGATCATGACCACCTACTTAATAGTGAGGATCCCTGACACCTGCGTCCTTTCCTTTATAGATGTTAACTGGTCCACTGTGTTGCATCAATTGTACCACTCTGGCATCGGTGGCAACCTCTGGGATGCACTCGGTGTAGAAGTCTCACTACGGCGGAGGTAGAGGATTCTGAGATGCTACCTCCACCATGTGTCACTCTGTACACTATCATCACGCTCTTTGGGACATCAGTCACATCACATCCTTTGTGCATGGTGAAGGTTTTAGATTTTGTGAAGGAAACGCTGGCATCCCGGGTCGAGTTTGAGTAATATTTGAGTATGATATAGACCATCAACCATCATCATTTGTCATCAACAGCCGCGGCGCAAGAGAGCAAAAATTGGCAGTGCTCTCTCTGGGTGGGTAGATGGCGCTCTCTCTCTCTCTCTATCACTCTCACATTGTAATGTCCGCTGGCTCAGGCGTCTACTGATTGGTCCATTCGGAGCTGGGAATCCTGCGCTTTCCTCTGAGCCTGTTGGCTCCCCAGTGATGATGTATCAGCGGTAGCTATAAAAGAGGCGGTGGCTGCATCACACACAGCGGAGGAGACTTGTGCTTGTCTACACCCTCCTAGAGTCAGGGACAGTGCAAAGTGATGGGGAGAGCCCCCTAGTGGATGGGATGAGTTAATTGGCTACTATCACATTGGGAATGGGAGAAAATGGGCAAAAATGATAAAAAAGAGTGTTTTAAGTTGACACAGCTTGTCTAGTCCCTGTAGAGAAGTGCTACCAATAGAATAGAACCTGTTGACACCATGTCTAATGCCAGGAGTGGGCTAGAGAGGTATATAGTCCCTCAAAATCTAATAGGAAGTCTTCCCTGGACATTGGCGACAGGGAAACCCGTTAAACGCTGTTGATTCAGTAAGAAACAATGAATGTCCCAATACTTTTCCATACATATGCTTGTTGAATTGCCTGCAGACTGATGCATTAATAATAAGCTGACATGTCTTATATGTCCTGTGGTAAAGAGGATGCTGCAGCTGGCCTATTTAATAATAGGCACCTTTTATTTGATCATACCTATAGAATATAGCCCCACCTTCTGCATGTAGCTTTTGATTTGGTCTCACATTAACCGGCCCTTTCCTCTCCATTCCTCCGCTGAATGAATTGTCTCGTCTGTGATTTCCACTGTCGGACACGGCGTGCGCTGATCAGAGCTGAAGGATGCAGCGTAGTCAAGGTCACAGCCTTTCCCGGCCCAGCTCGCTCTGAGACACGTAATAACCCTGTCTTTTAGCTCCCACTTCTCCATTCCCTCCTGCTCTCATCACGAGTGCCGCTGGGGGAGGAGAAGGAGGGCTGGAATTGGCGCTTCACTTTTGATTAGGGCCCAATCAGTTATGCAAACAGAGTGGCTGTCAGGGACAGGCCCCTGTCGGCCCCTCCCGCCGGCCCGCCGGACAGATAACACGCAGGGGCTCGCAGGAAATTGGAGCGCAAACAAACAAATAAAGCGGCTCTGCACATCTCGGCGGCGGACGGAGGGAGAGATGGAGAGAGAGCCTTTATAGCAGCCTTTAGCCCTGCAGGCCTGCCAAGCACAGACTAAAAGAGAGGCAGAGAGCAAGAGAGGGAGGGAAGAAGTGAACAGCGCTCTCTCCAGCAGCTGTGCCACCTCATCCTGCTCTTCACCCAAATTAGCTCTAATTGAAAAGCCTACTTATTAACCCGGTAGGCACGCAGCAAGTGCATTCAAGATGATTTTGGGCTCAAACATGGGCACTGCTGCGCTGGACATGCTCAAGAGACACACAAATACACACAAGCATGTTCGTTTTTATGCTTTGTCGGGATATTCACGGTGTCTCATAAGCATCAGGCTAGTGTGGACAAAAGTATTGGGACACTTGTTCATTGCATCTTCTTAAATCAAAGGTATTAAAAAGAGTTTATCCTGCTTTTGCTGTCCGTTGACAGCTTTCTGCTAGTTTGTAGAAATGGTTTCTAGTTTTTACCATTTTGGAGCATTGCTGTGAGGATTTGATTGCATTCAGCCATAACGGCGTTAGTGATCCCAGCTCATCCCCAACTCAAACTCATCCTGAAAGCGTTGGATGGAGCAGAGAACACAGTTCACTGCTCTACACATCAATGCTGTACCCCAGTAGCCTACCTGGCATTAGATGCTGTGCCAATGTTTAGTCATATTCTATTGGCAGCTCTTCTCTACATGGTCTATACAAGCTGTGTGTGCATTTGTACATCTGCGTCAACTTAAAAGGAGCTGAATGTATTCATTAGAAAAAGGTGTCCACAAACTTTTGGCTGTGTATGTATAGAATATTTTTCCTAAATCTATATTTAATTCATGCACACTATGTAGAATATTTCTAGGACAAGTAGCCACTTTCTAAGTCAAGCTCATCCTCCATAACCTCCGTAACAGTAACCTCTGTAATCGTAGCGTCCATAACAGTAACCTCTATAACCCCTGTAACTGCAACCTTCTTAACAGTAACCACTGTAATCTCTGTAATCTCTAACAGTAACCTCTGTAACTATAACCTCTGTAACAGTAACTTCCATAACCTCTGTAACTGTAACCTCTTCAATCGTAACCTCTGTAACAGTAACCTCTGTAATCTCTGTAACTGCAACCTTCTTAACAGTAACCACTGTAATCTCTGTAATCTCTAGCAGTAACCTCTGTAACTACGCAGAAGTAACAGTAACTTCCATAACCTCTGTAACTGTAACCTCTTCAATCGTAACCTCTGTAATAGTAACCTCTGTAACAGTAACCTCTGTAATCTCTGTAACTGTAAACTGCGTAACCATAACCTCTGTAACAGTAACCTTTGTAACCTCTGTAACTATAACCTCTGTAACAGTAACCTCCATAACTCCGTAACTGTAACCTCTGTAACAGTAACCTCCGTAACCTCTGTAACTATAACCTCTGTAACAGTAACCTCTGAAATCTCTGTAACAGTAACTTCCATAACCTCTGTAACTGTAACCTCTTCAACCGTAACCTCTGTAAGAGTAACCTCTGTAATCTCTGTAACTGTAACCTGCGTAAACATAACCTCTGTAACAGTAACCTTCATAACCTCTGTAACTATAACCTCTGTAACAGTAGCCTCCCTAACCTCTGTAACTGTAACCTCTGTAACAGTAACCTCCGTAACCTCTGTAACAGTAACCTCTGTAACTGTAACCTCTGAAATCTCTGTAACAGTAACTTCCATAACCTCTGTAACTGTAACCTCTTCAACCGTAACCTCTGTAATCTCTGTAACTGTAACCTGCGTAACCATAATCTCTGTAACAGTAACCTTCGTAACCTCTGTAACTATAACCTCTGTAACTGTAACTTCTGTAACAGTAACCTCCGTAACCTCTGTAACTATAACCTCTGTAACAGTAACCTCCGTAATCTCTGTAACCATAACCTCTGTAACAGTAACCACTGTAATCTCTGTAACAGTAATTTGCATAAGCATAACCTGTATAACAGTAACCTTCGTAACCTCTGTAACCGTAACCTCTGTAACAGTAACCTCCGTAACGTCTGTAACCGTAAACTCTGTAACTGTAACCTCTGTAACCGTAACCCCCATAACCTCTGCACAATTATCGTTTATTCATTCATCCCTCCATCTATGGTCAGGGTCATGGTGAGTCCCCCTCCCCCTTTATTTAGTTCCCAATTCACCTGCCATCTGTTTTGTGCACTGTGAGTGGAATCTAGAGTCTCCAGAGGAAACCTCTGCACACACAGGGAGAACATGGAAACCTAACACCTCAGCACTGAGAGGCAAGCCTACTACCCACTGTGCCACCCCTGTGTGTTGATCAAATTTAGAACAAAAGATACATCCTGTACAAATGTTGGCACATTCAATATATTTTGTTACTTCCTGTGTGTTAAATTAAACAAACAGACTAAAATCTGCACAAAAATGCCATATTTCTAAAGTTTAAACCCATCAAAACATTTTATTTGACCATTTCTTTGCATCACAATGTATGTTCCATATGTATTATGTACGTATGTAGGCTGTCCTTGAATATGTACTAAACCATCACGCTCTCGCATGTTCAAAGTGAAGCTGTGGCCTCTTTTTAAGTGCTGTGCATTATGCGGTGCAGCTGTTGTGTGATTATTGAGTACACAGCGTGACCAGGGGCACAGGTCAGTGTGAGGATGGACTCATGGAGATAGATGCTGCTGTCACACTCTGATGCTCCCTGCCTGCGGTAATCACTCCAATGAGTCACCTACACACTCGCGCACTCCGCTTGATCCCCAGCACTCATAACCAAGCTCCAGGCTGCAGAACCGGTTTAACCAGAACTGGTTTAATGACCTCGGCTATCGATTTTGAACGGGGCAGCTGTGCAGAAGTTTATGCTTTTTTTTGTTCATTTGCATGCCTTTGATGCGTTATTCATTCTGTGAGATTAGGTCATCTTAACGTGCCCTGTGACTAGCATTCGTGCCTTGTTGCCTTGGAGGCAGACTTGCATTTTCTTTCCTCAATTTAGCCACCAAGGACAAGCCAGGTTTCCTCAAATGAGCTCGCTTAGATAGCGGGGATGACAGGAGTATGACTTTCTCCTGCCCTCCGGGTTAATCCCGCCTGCCCCTCAGCCAGTGAAATGCTGCTCATCTGTCTGGTAATTGCTTTCGTCAAGGAGGTGGCATCGAGTAAAATGGGACGCGAGGCTACGCTTGGAGGAGAATTGTCCCTGCTATGCTTTCTCATTGTGTCTTACTTTCCCCACACAGCACGATAGTCTGTTTTGTGCATTACAGCATGTAGATCTGCCTTGTATTGAACGTATTAGCATCGCGATATTGCAGTAAATCTTAAAAATGTATACATAATTTATTAAAATAGCTCATATACATTACATGTAAAGTGACCGTTTGGTGTTTGAATGATGATCATTATGGCTTATAGGCAGGGTTGCCAAGTCCAACAAAAATATCCAGCTCAAAGTCAGTCTAAAACCCGCCCTTCAGAAGCTTAAACTAGCCCAAAATATGTCTGGCACACGTTTGAAGCAAATGGCAAAACAACTGAGTGTACGACTTAGTATTTTGTTTATAAGGGAGTTATTATCAGTCCATCAAACCTTTTTCTTTTTCCCAGTCCTTGCAATACTGCCTCCAGTGTTTCCCCATTTACCTGGCATATCAGCTAGTGACTGTTTTCTCTTCACCCTCTCTCTCTCTCTTTCTCCTTTTCAGGCTGTCTTTCCTTATATTGTTATGTTCTCTTTGTTGTTATTGTTGTATTCAAACTTCTTTAGTGTCAACTTATGCACATTTGCCCGCCATGTTGAAGTAATATCCTAGGCAACACCCACTTTTTTGTTGTTTTCTTGGCGGCCGCAGTAATTTTTAAAAGTAGCCCAAAAAAAAACACCCCGCCACCCTTGAATTGTCACCCGCGACTGGATTTTCAAACAAGCCCAATTTGGTGTGAAAACCGCAAACCTGGCAACTCTGCTTATAGGTCATGAAAATCAGTCTCATGAAGTGAGACTTCAGAAGTGTCTTACCTGGAGTAAGAACAAGAACTAGACTGTTACTCAGTGCTACGAAGTCCTCTATTAGTATTTCATTAAGTAATCAAGCTCCTAGAGTCGCAGAATCCAAGGTATCCGAAGTCCAGTGTGCAGTTTCTGCAGTTCATGTTATCTGCTGGTGTTGTTCCAGCAAGTCTGCAGCCATCTACCAGGACATTTTAGAGCACTTCATGCTTCCATCTACTGACGAGCTTTATGGAGATGCCCAGCAGCTGTCCACAGTGCCAACACTACTACTGACCATCATGTTACTGTCACTGATTGGTCAACGCATGAGCTATAAGCCAAACTGATCAACATTAAAAGATTAAAATGTGTCACTTTGTGTGTGATATAAAATCTGCCTTTTTGAATTACGTTATGAACAAAAATGAACAGTTTGCTGTCTGACTGCTGATTAAAACTAAAAATAAAAAATGATTCACTTTGGTGGGATGACATCACTGGTCCTTACTTTTCCACACATTTAGAAGAGAATCAACAGGAGAGCCACATTTACAACAATTACAGTAATTAGCAAAACTGTCTGCTAATTTGTCTTCCCACAACAAAGAGCCTGTCCCTACAGTGCAGGCTATAAAGATGACATGTTCAGTGTGCTCCTGTGTTATATGATGTAGCCTTTTAGTCCGGCCATGCCAGAAGCAGTAGAGCAGTAGTTATGGACACACAAAGTGCAGTTTTACAGGGCAGGTCTGTTTTCTGCTGCAAGCTACTGTATATGTTGTTATATGTTGTATGTTGGCTAGTGTGGTGGACAAAATAGTCTATTATGTTTTTCCACTTTATACTAAAAGCCTTCTGATTGGCTGCCATGCCACTGTAATGAAGTATCATTACATTATATGTATATATTGTTTTGTGATCAAATCGATTCTCAAAATGTATTTTTAAGGAAAACGATGACATCGGTCCATTTTCTGTTTAAAAACTGAACAAATGTTGTATCTATTTTCCGCCATTTCATCCTTCTGCTCCAAGATAAGCAAGTATCATAAGGATGCACCAGTGACAGTTCACTTAAAATTGCTTTTAATAATTGTAATGTCCTTGCTTACAGTATAGCAGCATTATCATTTTACACTATAGCACAATGTCACTTAACAGATGATGTAAATTTCTGATCTGTAGTCTGATCAGAGGAGGACGGATCCCCTTTGCGAGTCCTCCAGCCTCAAGGAGTTTTCCCTTGCCACTGTCGCCTTTGGCTCGCTCGCATCTGGTTTTGGGTTTTGATTTATATTGTCTGATGCTAATTATATAAACCTGATTTGTGACAACCTCACTTGTAAAAAGTGCTACATGAATACATTTTGATTGTTGATTGATTGATAGCAGCATATCCTAATAAACTGTATCGTGATGCATATAAAATCGCCAGATTCTTGCTAATATACAACCTTAGTGTCATCACCTGTGCTGCTGTTATTGTTATTCTCGGCATGTTTTAAATTGAGTTTTAAGTTAGCATATTCCCAAATAATTATCTGAGAGTGAGTGTTAGGGATGATCACCACCACCACCCTGCCTGGCATTAGAGATGGTACCAGTAGATTCAAGTTTAGTCCTGTTCTATTGGCTGTACTTCTCTACACAGACTAGACAAGCTGTGTGTACATCTGTGTCAACTTAAAGCAGCTGAACATTTGATGGATCCAACCCTTTCTAACTCAGGATGCCACCCAGGTCCAGTCTCTCGTCATCTCGAGACTTGACTACAGCAACTCGCTCCTGGCTGGTCTTCCTATGCGAGCCATCAGGCCCCTACAGCTAATCCAGAATGCAGCTGCACGGCTGGTTTTCAATCAGCTCAAGTTCTCTCACATCACTCCACTGCTGCGTTCACTTCACTGGCTTCCTGTCAAAACTCTGATTCTCACCTACAAAACAAAAAAATGGACCAGCACCTCCCTACCTAATGGTCAAGTCTCGAGTCGCAGATTGAGCCATTTGAGCTTCTAGTACAGACTGTCCAGCAGATCAGTTATGTCTGATATACCAGTGTAAGACAGGAACTGCTGCAGACCTTAAATTGCCCCTTAAATTTGGCACATTTTCTGTTCAGAAGCCATAACATGCTATTGTTTTCTAATATCCTACCATTACTTTAGATGAATTAGAATTTTTATAGGACCCCACAATGCTGGCCTGTTTATGTCGTCTGTATTTTCTTCTACAGAATAGACCCTGTGGGTTGTTCTTTGTTGCTCTGCCTCATGTTGAGAACATTTTCTGTACTGAGCAGTTTTATAGGCTCTTATAAAGCACTCACCCAGCTCTGCCTCTCCTCTCCGGGGATTTTCCCTCCCCCTGTAACACGTACCTTGTATCTTCCACATCCTACTGTAGGTAAATTCTAAGATTTCTCATTAGCTTCCTTAGGCTACTTCAATGAGATGCTTCCATATTCTTCATTTTTCTTCTGTTACAGTCTTTCAGATACAGTTGTGGTTTCTTTTCAACCCCTTAATAAGATACAGGAGGTACGTCACAACACTGAAACAGCAGTTTGGGGCTAAAATGTACACAACAGATTATATGCTACAAGCTAAGTAGGCTGAAGTCCTGGGAAATCAAGAACTTTAGCCATCCTTTAAGGCTTCAGAGATGCTTTTGTTTCCAGGAACAGCAGAATATTTCATGATTCCTACTTCAACAACATTGCTACACACTGTCTGCAGTAACAACACTCTTTATCACTTCACTATTAGTTACTGTTGGCTGAATGGTAGTTATATGTGAAAGTTTATAATCATTGACCAATTTGACCTCCACGTTTAACCCACCAAGAAGTGGGCAGCCTCTTTCCGTGGTGCCAGGGGAGCAGTTAGGGTTCAAATGCCTGTTTAGACACTTCAGTCATGTCCTGCCAGGGGATCGACCAAGACACCTGGACTGTATGGATTATATGGACTGTATAGACTGTATGGACTCTATTGACTGTGTGGACTGTATTGACTATGGATTATATGTACTGTATGGACTCTATTGACTGCATTAACTGTATGGACTATAGACTGTATGGACTGTATTGACTGTATGGATTATTTAGATTGTATGGACTGTATTGACTATGGATTGTATGGACTGTATAGACCGTATGGAATGTATGGACTGTATGGATTGTATTGGCTGTATTGACTGTATAGAATATATAGACTGTATGGATTATGTGGACTGTATTGGCTGTATTGGCTGTATAGACTGTATTGACTGTATGGATTATATAGACTGTATTGGCTGTATGTATTGTATGGGCTGTATGGACTGTATAGACTGTATGGATTATATGGACTGTATAGACTGTATTCACTGTATGGACTATGTATTGTGAAACTAACTTTTTGAAAAGCTTAGCTAATTGATAAACTCGTTTATTTCAATAAAGCAATTTTCCTTTCTTTGATTTTCTATTATTTCCAGCAATTGTGTCAAGCTATATGATGAGTGCTTGTGCATTGTTTTGTACAATTTATCCCCTTAATTGCCAACCAGGCCTGTTATTGTTAGTGTGGTGCAGTGCTATGGAAAAGGACCCCTGAGAGTGTACTGTATATGCTGAGATGATTGATGCACTACTGAGGTCTAGTCATGCCTTATGCGTGCAGAAATGGCTCTGTGAAATGCACTATTAGTCAGACACTGCGTCACTTCTTGCATGTGATGTTCCTGGCGATGCTGATATATTGAGGCTTTTTCTTCTGTCAGAACCTTCTGAACTCCAATGCAGATGTTACAAGAAAGAGCTTCTTATAGATAATGTGATAGTTTTGGAAATAATGTCCTAGGATTAATAGTTCTTCTCTTCTCCTTGAGCTCCACCTCTGTGCAGGTTCCACCTCCAAGCCATATTTAACAGCTTGTTCAGATAATTAAGAAATTGATAAGGTGGGGTTGAAGCTGAGGTCTAACCAGTCACCTCATGACCACACCCCTTTTAATAACCTCAAATAACTTGCATAAAAACATTAATAATAAAGACTAATGCTGGGAGGTTAATTTGTAGTTATAGCTTGTGGGAAGCCAACAAAATTGACGGAACGAGGAAACATTTCAGTTTGTTGTAGCTCCCATTCAATAAAACGGTTGTGGGCGGAGTTTCAAACGACTGCAACCAGCCACTAGAGGGCATCAGAGACTTCACTTTACTACTGCAGTTTTTGTCACATACTGTCTAAGATATAAAGGGCAGCTGGCATTTATAAATGACATTTTATTAATAATAAAAATGCAATTATTACTTTAAACTGTCCTCATTCAGTTTGTTATATATATAGTTTGAGCATTACTCAAGTAGACTGACTCAAGCGCACATAATTAATGTCAAAATGTTGAATTCACACCCAGGAGAGGCCATCCCCTGGAGTCATCATTAACCCACGGTGCTCACACCTGTAATTCGTGGGGCTGAAGCTTGCAAGAAGCTCTGATGGGCACCACAGTGGCATGGTTCATGTAGCTTTCACTATCAGCTCTCTCATTAGGGGCAGATGTAGGTGCGAGTGTCTGAGATGACCCAGTTCACTGCCCATCATCGGTGCATTCTCGCATTCAGATTCCTCTTCGCCCAGGTGCGCCGTCTCTTTGATAGCTCCGCAGAAAGGCCTTCTTGAAAGCAATCCAAGTCAAGGGCTTCTGTTGGAGAGGAATGACTCACCTCTCGTTTGCAGGATGAAAAGATGCTTGGTGGAGATTGTGTTCTCATGCTGCTGCTTTTTTTTTTTTATTAGCCGCCTTCCTGCTCTCTTTAAAGCTCGCCTTTTTAATCCATCCCTCTCCCTGTGGCTTTCATAATGCTTGAATCGACTAATAAGTCTTTCTCCAGAGTGTCCTTGAAATGAAAGCAGCCATAGTTTGCATTATTTGATCCAGTTCAGATGTCTTAATATATTCAACGTGCCATTCTTCAGGTTGTAGGAAAGAAATTTGTACCATAACTTGAATACTTGGCAAGGTTGGCATGCTAATAGTGAAATGGCTTGATTATGTGCATGGATGAGTGCTCATGTTCAGTTTTTTTTTTATTCTGTTGGCGATTTTTGAACACTTGGATGCTGTTTTTGCCTTTTTATAGCACATTATGCCAGTGTTACAGTATATCCATCTACTACCCATCAATTGCTGGGCACACACACACACTCACACCAGATCCATTTAGAGTATGTGATTCACCACATTCTGCGCCATGTTTTTGGACTGTGGAGACCAGAGACTCCAGAGGAAACCCCCTCAGATATGGGGAGAACACCATTTTTAAGAGCATCGCTGCTGTACAGCTTTCTTTAGGACATCACCTGGACAGGTAACCATACAGCCGACCACCTCATCTACAGAACTGTGATGTAACTGTAATGATCTGAATCATCATCAGCTCATTTCCTCTCACTGACAGACTCATACACTGCATCTAATTTTACTAATATATATAACATTCCTTCCTTCTTTTTTATCTTCACTATTACATAACCTAATTTCCTCTTTTTGATCTCTTTCTTTATTCTGGATGAGGAAAAGTACAGCGTACAAGCCCCTCTGGGCTACTTTCTCTGCACATTTTTTCTCACCACTGTGTACTAGTTTGTTTCCTTCCCGTGTCTGTTGTGCAAAAAAAGGTGGTAAATATTAATATATATATATATATATATATATATATATATATATATATATATATATATATAATATGGTGGCAGATCCAGGGTGCAACATCTATCTTTATTAACCAACTAGAGTCTGAGGCTGTTTCAGACACTCTGATGTAGTCTGACAGGCCTTCACTTTTTCACAAATTACACACATCTAAAATTATTTTTCCCCAAAGTGTTACACAGGCTTCTGTTCAGCACAAACTCAGCAACAACAGAGTCAAAACAGTAAGTGTCATAAATCTATATTCTGATTAAATCTGCTCTAAACTTAGACTTTCCAAAAACCTGTTTTCAGATTTGCTGATA
>BRDA01079020.1:16093-29109 GCA_036984385.1 Crenuchus spilurus
TATATATATATATATATATATATATATATATATATATATATATATATATATATATATAATATGGTGGCAGATCCAGGGTGCAACATCTATCTTTATTAACCAACTAGAGTCTGAGGCTGTTTCAGACACTCTGATGTAGTCTGACAGGCCTTCACTTTTTCACAAATTACACACATCTAAAATTATTTTTCCCCAAAGTGTTACACAGGCTTCTGTTCAGCACAAACTCAGCAACAACAGAGTCAAAACAGTAAGTGTCATAAATCTATATTCTGATTAAATCTGCTCTAAACTTAGACTTTCCAAAAACCTGTTTTCAGATTTGCTGATATGTTGTGAAAAAACACTCTAAACATTTCTAGCCAAGACTTTTGAGCTCAGAACTGAAGGTGTTGGCTACACACTGCTCATTACAGTTTTTAGACATTGTATGTGGTTTTATTTCTAAAGCTTAACTAATGTGAGGCAACACTCCGTTTTCACTGAGCCACTAACCCTACATTGAATATTCATGACATAGGTGAGAGATGAGAGCTCCTTGTACAGGTGCAGGTCTGTTTGTTTTCACAAATTCCACAGCTACTAATCGACCAATGGAATGTGCAGAATTTTCGTGTCATTTTTCATATGAATGATAGATTGTGTGAATAGGTGGAAAACAAAGCGCAGCTGTCTGAATTGCGCTGAAAAACATGTCTCTGCTTATCTCTGCTCCTGTCACAAATAGCTAAAAATAGATTAAAATTTTATATAAACTATTAAAATAATTTAAATGTAAATTTATATAATTATAATATATATAAAATAGATAAACAAAGCTGTGTACAACTACTTACAACAAAAAGTCTGTGTTTTAATCCTTTTAGCTGTACAAGCTGTATGACAGAAAGCTAAACTACAGGCCCAGAGTGTGAGAGGTTCTTATATAATATACCCTACAGTCTGTAGAACAGATTCAGCAGATTCAAACATGTTTCTGTCTTCATAACACAAAAAGTGATGAAGATAAATGCAATGCCAGCTGCATCCCGTTTTGGGTACTTCTATGCACACGTAAAAATGATGTTTATATCATATCATCTCTGTTTCTACTGAGTCTATGACCATCTAGAATGGTGTTTCACACCAGCAATTCTGATGTAAGTTAACAGGGATGCTCAACGTGACTTTGTTTATATGCTGTGATGTCTTAAAGCAGCCCTGTGATTGGAGACTCCCGAAGGTTCATGTAGATACCGAGGACAGAAATGCCAATAAATGTAAGTACAAGTACATCAGTTATTGGCTCTTTTATTATTATTGGCATTACTGGCTTATGAAGTTTCTTATTAGGATGACTTATAGAAGGCTTCTCCAGGGAAGTAAAAGCAAAAAAAACAGAGCGAGAGACCCTCCCGGGCTGCAGGGTGGAACAGATGTGTCCTTGTCCCCTCTCCAGGCCACGGCGGCCCAGCGGAGCGCAGCCCCTGACAGGGCAAACAGGCTGGAAATAAAAAAAAAGAAAACAGAGAAAAATGGAAAGCTAAATATTGGCTTTATCTCTTCAGTAATAAAAGGCCCATGAAATTGATTTGATCCTGCCAAGTCTCTCCCGAGTGGAGTCTTATGCCTGCAAATGCAAAACAATGAGCCGGCGCAATCTATTAATTAACCGCCTTAATTAATCCTAATCCAACAAAGTTAATCTCTTCCTAGAACTCGCTAGATCCACTGCACAGGTGTCTACTTGACTTAACCCTTAATGTGGCAGGGAAGCTTAACAAAAGGAGGCTGAAGTGTGAGGTAAATTGACTGCACTGCTATGGGAAGTTCAGTGCAGCGAACGGTAAATGATGCTAAAATAGTGGAGACCTTTTCTCATTGCTGTGAAATTGAATCGGATTCATTTAATCTAATTAAACCTGAAATCGCACGCAGCGAAAAAGTCCAAAATTTGCACTAAGTGCAAAATAAAATCAATGAAACATTAATACCAATTACAGCTCAACTGCCAGCACATTCGGTGCACCGTACAGCTGGTAGAAAAGCAGTCAGCATTCCCTGAACAGTCTTACATCCAGTCAGTCACTCTGCATGTGCAGGAGCAGACTTCCATTTTAGCCCACTGTTCTGTTAGTCTCAGCGCTTAATGCTTTACTCCCTGCAAGCCGAGTACGTCACTGTTGATAATATGACTGACGTCAGAGCTCTTATTGATCTTGGAGACTCATCGCTTACAAAAAAAGTGCCATGCTAATGGTAGAGTCGTGGGTTTTGGGCACTACCATAGTGGTTGCATGGTGATGAACATACAGCATCATCCTCGCTGTCATCGTCTCGCAGGTGCCATGTTTAACGCTGCAGACTGAGAACAGCACATGAGATCAGAGTAAGAGGATACATGCACTAAGAAATCAGCCCAAATCCAGCTCTGTATCAGAGCATCACGCAGACCTCCAGCACTCCGTAGTCAGAGAACTCCATTTCCCAGAGTACCTTGGGAGACCACATGACAGTGAGGTCCAATCACAGGCTGTATCTGAGATGTACTTCTCTCACTTGTTGCTTATCGAGGTTTATATATACTGTTTGTTCACTCTCACACTTTGTGAAGTACAGTGTTAACCCTACTTACGAGTTTAATCTGTGCAGGAGTCGAGCTCGTTAGCTGGTTTGCTCGTTAGCTGGATGCATTTTCCCCATAAGAATACATGTAAAACTGATTAATCCGTGTCAGCCGGCCAATATACAGTATACTTTAATATGTAAATAATGTGTTTATATGGGTTTTTAAAACATAAACGAGACGACGGTGCTCGTGTAGGCTGGTGGCTAAGGAGGACAGGAGGACGGGTGTACGTGTATGACATGGTTACACTTATCATATGAAAAGTAAAAGTAAAATGTATCTAACTTTCTTGTTCACTACCTTTTGCTGTCTTTGTGTCACTTTCACTAACACTTTCACTTTCACTGGACAGCCGTCAAAGGTAATGACTGACCTCTTCTTCTACGCTAGCATCTAGCGGATGCTACGACTGCAGCGCCCCTAGCGGTTAGCATACTTGATCTAATTTAGGCTACTCGTTACTTGGAATTTTACTCGTTACCTGGAACAAAAATATTCTGAGATCTCGACTCGTTATCTGGAATACTCGTTAGTGGGGATGCTTGTAAGTAGGGTTACCACTGTACTGTATATGTGTAGTGCATACTGAGCCTTTTTGTCTGTATTTGCTCAACCTGTGTATCACTGCTTACCTGTTATGATGGTTAGCATGTTCACCTTCACCTCTCAGACCTGAGGTCTTGGGTTCGAGTCCCCATTTGGGTGGTTTCCATATTCTCCTCGTGTCGTCCTATGGAGTTTCCTCCAAAAAATTGGGTACTCTAAATTGTCCCTGTGCGCCCAGCGATCTGTCCTGGGCTTGGCTAAGATAGGCCCACTCATGAGGTAAGGGAAGTCCTCCCGACCCTGATCAGGATTAGATAATAGATGGATGGATGTTCTGTCTAGCCCTTGTATCTCACTCCTCTTGTACTCCTCTTGCTTTATTTCAGCATCATCCACAGCCTTGTTTCTGCCTGTAAATTGACGTTTTGGCAGTGTGCTGTTTACTCTGCTGATTGGTCGATGCGCTGATACAGATTGATGGATTGTTACATCCCTAACTCACAGCACACTTTAGCATCTCATTGTCATATTACAGCCGTCTGCCATATCAGCAATGCAAAGGCCAGTAGGACAGGTGATTTATATTGTGTGAAGCAGGTAGAACCTTCATCTTGGTGGGTTTTTGTTCTCGAGCGCAGCGGTACATCATCACCTGGTACCAACGCCTGATGTAAGATGGCTTAAAGGCTCCATTATCAAGTCCAGTATCAGTCATTTCTACTGTAGATGCAGACGTTCTGGAACAATAGGAGCAGCATATTTACAACAACCTGAGCTGCATTTATTTATACAGCAACTGTTTGACACTATTGTTCTGTCTGGCTGTTAATCTCACTCTAAACTCTGCTTTTGATTAAGCATTAGCAGCCCATAAAAGGTTATTAAGGCCACTAATATGAGGGTTTGGGGGGGCGTCTGTGTTGAAGAATAGAAGGGAACCCATAAGAGACAAGGCTAATTACAATCCATTTCTCTATCTGAACCCAACCATCTGCCAGTGTCAGCCGCTTTCTGTCTATTGGCTTTCAATCATGAACGGACGGCTGCAGCCAAAGATGTGTGTTTTAATTAGGGAGCTGCTGTATAATTATATTTATATTTTAATGATGACTTTGACAGAGTGTTTGAGTGGATGTCCTTCATTGTTCGCTAAAATGATAATATTTAATTATGATGTTTGAACACCCCAGATTTAGGCGCTCAAGTGGTTTTCTGTCTCGTCTGACACACACACACACACACACACACACTCAGACTACTGGGAGTGCTTTGATGCTCTCTTCTTACTCACATCTGTCAGTTATTTGTCTGTGTTTGTTCTCTGAGCAGACAATAATACCCCAAATCTGGTCAGCTGATCTCTGGTGACCGGTGTACAGGTGCTCAATCAGCAAATCTGTATTTGCATATACAAGTGTGTTTGAACACAATACAGGGAATAAGCAGCCTCGGCTCAGTGTGTTCACTTTCCTCTTTGCTCCTGTGTTCATTATGCCAGCCGCTGGAGTCGTCGTGGCCCATGTGCCACCACTGTAACGCCGTTGCTTTTTATATATATCATTTTTGCCAATTTTCTCCCCTTCCCAAAGTGGTAGTAGCCAATTAACTCATCCCATCCACTAGGGGGCTCTCCATCACTGTCCCTGACTCTAGGAGGGTGAAGACAAGCACAAGCCTCCTCCGCTGCGTGTGATGTGGCACCGCCTCTTTTCTAACTACCGCTGATACACCGTCACTGGGGAGCCAACGTGCTCGGAGGAAAGCGCAGGATTCCCAGCTCCGAATGGACCAATCAGTAGACGTCTGAGCCAGCAGACATTGTAATGTGTGAGTGATATAGAGAGAGAGAGCGCCATCTACCTGCCCAGAGAGAGCACTGCCAATTTTTGCTGTCTTGGGCCTGTTGTATGTTGATGGCAAACAGCATGACCGGGATTCTAACTCGTGATCCTCTAGTCATAGTGTCATCGTCTTAGCCTGCTGAGCCACTCAGGGCCCAAGGAAGCACTTAATGTATGTACACAGTACACCTTCACTACAGCGGCTCTAGAACATCCCACAACGTTGGTGGCTTCTATGATGCTATCATCACCATGCTTAACATGGTACCCTAATATCATGCCCTTTTGGACTGCAATTACAGACTTTCTTCTCCAGGGGGCTTTATACCCCCCTGGTCACCATTAGACATGGTGCCAGTGGGTACATGTTTAGTTCTGTTGGCAGTACTTCTCCAAGGACTAGACAGATCGTGTGTGTGTGTGTGTGCGTTTGCACATAAGTGGCACTGAATGCATTCGTCAGAAGGGGTGTCTACAAACTTTTGGACACATTGAATGTGACTGGCAGTAACAGTGATGTACTTTATTAAAGGGCCGAGTCTGGTGAAAGTGATCCAGCTGTGGTGCTCTACACACACGTACAAACGTACACACTTCCTCCACGTTGTGTACCTGTTCGTTTGTGTTACACTAACAGATGTCTAGTGTAAATTAAGGAGCGTGAACAATTAATCCCAGATGCCTAATCTGCTAATAAGAGCGTAAAGGGCCAGTAAAACATGGCGCCAGTCTCGCCTGGGCCGGCTCACAAATCACCCCTGCTGTGCGGCACCCCAGGCCCGCCGTGGCTATAGCTGCTATTCACGCTGCCTGGAGACCAAATTATCCTCCTGATTGATTGAGTTCCAAAGCATAAACTGCCATGACCAGCAACAGAGGAAGGCTCGCCCGCTCGGCTTTATAACTCTCTCTGTCCTCTCTCCACCACTTCCCCGCTGGAGAGATAAGTAACGTAAGTGGACTACAAAGTGCTGAGATTGTGTAGCCATTTGCATATCGCCATTGTGGTGCCAACGTTGAGCAGGGATGGATTTCAACTCCATTTTTCTTTGGCGCCCAGTTACACGGGCTGTCCAGTGGTCCTGTTGTTTCCTTCCTTGGCGTTTATGATCTTTGTTGTAAGCTGTGAATATAATAGAGGCCCTCCATGATGGCTTTTATCGTCATTTTTTAATTAAGTCTGTATTTGCTGTAATATATCAAATATATTTGGGGGAGATGAGCTTCCTGGTTCATTCTCTTTCTCTTCTGAGGCAACAGAAATATCATCCAGTCAGAGAAGCAGCAGCCAATCACTGACACAAGATAACCACGTAAATTTAGCCAATCAGCATCCTCGAATCAGCTCAAGGGCTTCATTTATCACCCCCAGCAGAGTGTGTCAGTGGTTTTAGGAATGTCTGACGTTAATGATGTAAAACATGTCTCTAGAAATGCTAATATTTAGCCTTAATAGTGTTTTTGCTCATTTTATTGTATATGTTTCTGACTCTGTTGGTAGTTAAATAATTAACTATTAGTCTTTAATGCCAATTAAATAGTGACTTTATCACAGAGCACTGCTATCCTGCGGACTGTGTTCAATAATATTGGGACGGTTGTGGAAACTGACTGAATATGGCTCAAACAGTGTCTTAGTGCCTTAGTTTACAGTATTAACGAACGACTGAGCCGCCTTGTAATTCCTTTAAAACTGCAAAATCAATGGCGCAGAGTGGAAAATCATACTCCGACACTGGATTACCAGCACGGTCCAACCATTTGTTGAATATTGCATTGATTTTACAGAAGAATACTCAAGTGCTGTACTGAAACATCTCCTTTTAAGATGTTCTTCTTAACCCTTTGACTGCTCGGCAGTGCAGACGCACGCCACTGTCATTGCATTTCACAGGATTGCGAAGCCCTAATCAATTTATTATAGGAAATGGGCGTATCAGCTCGCCGTCCTATCTGAAAAGCTCATCCGCGTTTGTGGCCTTCCTGGTGTGTGCTCTGAGCAGATAAGCAGGGAATGAAGACATGGCCATCCATGCAAAAATACTCAAGAGTGCATTAGGGCCACTGTAACCTCCCGAAGATATTAAAGGCAGCTACTGAGGCCAATACCAACACTACAGACAGTGCCCACGGCGCCCACGGGCAGCGAATCACACTCCAACAACTTCACTCTGAGCTCCAGCTACATCACAGCAGCTCTTCTGCTCTTCTGCTCATCCTCTCTTCATTTACTCTCCTCCTTTCAGCTCCTCTCGTCTCAGCAAATCTCCTCTGTTCTCTTCTTTAGCTTACGTTCTCCTCTCTTCTACCTTCTGTTCCTTTGTTCTTCTCCTCTATTCCTTTTTTAGTCTTTTTATACCATTCTCTTCTTTTCTCTTCCTTCCTCTTTTCTTTTCTCTTCCTTTTTCTTCTCTACTCTTTTCATCTCTTCCGTCTTTCCATACCATTCTTTTTTCTTCCTTTGTTTCTGTTCTTTTTTCACCCTTCCTTTTCTCCATACCTTCTCTTTCTTTCTATTTTCTTTTTTCTTCCTTCCTCTTTTCTTTTTCTTCTCCTCTCTAATCTTCATCTCTTCTGTCTTTCCATACCCTTCTTTTTTCTTCCTGCTCTTCTGTTCTCTTCTTTCACCCTTGTTTTTCTTCACACCTTCTCTCTACTCTTTTCATCTCTTCCTTCCTTCTATACCCTTCTCTTCTCTTATGTTGTCTTCCATCCTTCTATATCATCTATTCTTTTGTCTTCTAGTATTTTTCTCTTCTCTGACCCTTTCTTCTTCTTTTCTTTTATCCTTCCTCTTTTCTTTTCTCTTCCTTTTTCTTCTGCTCTCTACACAGTAAATACGCCAGTGTTAAATCAACACTATTAGAGTTAAATTAACACTGGGAGGGTTACATTTTGACACCCTCAGTGTTAATTTAACTCTAATAGTGTTGATTTAACACTGACATATTTACTGTGTACTCTTTTCATCTCGTCAGTCTTTCCATACCCTTCTTTTTTCTTCTTTTTCATCCTTCCATTTTTCTTTTCCTCTCTACTCTTTTCATCTCTTCCGTCTTTCCATACTCTTCTCCTTTTTTCTTCCTTCTCTTCTGTTCCTTTTCACCCTTCCTTTTCTCCATACCTTCTCTTTTCTTCCTTCCTCTTTTCTTTTTCTTCTCGTCTTCTCTCTACTCTTTTCATCTCTTCCTTCTATACCCTTCTCTTCTCTTATGTTGTCTTCCATCCTTCTATATCATCAATTCTATTGTCTTCTCTACTTTAATCTTTTTTCTCTTCTCTCACCTTTTCTTCTTCTTTTCTTTTATCCATTTTTTTCTCTTCTCTTCGCTGTCATCCTTCCATGCCCTGTTCTCTTGACCTATTCTTGTCTTTCATCTCTCATTCCTCTCTCTGTGTGTCTTTGTGCAGGTTTTCCTGCGACGGCGTACGGTCCTGTGGCGGCGGCGGCGGCGGTGGCAGCAGCTCGTGGCTCAGGTAGGGCGGCCCGTGGAAGAGGCGGCTACGCAGCATACCCGCACAGCACAGGGCCAGGTAAACGCTCTGGCCGATTTATCTGTGTGGCTGCCCCGCTCTCCATGCTGCTCTTAACTCTAGCCGCCTCTGTCCTCACACACACACACACAGATACAGATACACACACCACTACAGGATGTAGTTAGAGGGAAAGAGGCAGGAGTCCAGCCTCCCTGCCTCCTTTTCCTCCTCTCCTAACCTACAGTAGGTGTGATTAATGGTGTTAGCAGAGGTTGCTCCCACCAGCTGATCTTATACCAGTTTTGCCTTCTGTGTTATATATCGCGCTTGGCAGGATGTGCGCTGGTGAAGCTGGTCATAGATCAGAGTTTAGGACCAAGCTCTGCTCACACACTTTGATGTACTTCTCACTGCAGTGTTGTTTTCCTAACCCCACACATTGCCATCAAACACAGCTCGCGTGACTGTCTTCATTCCAGTAGAGATGCTACGATACCACGTTTTCTTTTTATACACTGATACTGAAATCTTACGTTTGGACTGATATATACAATCATCTGCAGTTAGCTTTACATTTCAATCACCAGTGGCCAGACACGACCACCTTACAAGAAGAAAAGCCTACAGTCTAACTTCTGATCAGCTTCGTCTCAGAATTCAGAAATATGTTCATTACTATGAAAAAAACTACTTAAAATAGTCGTAATTGTAATATCATTGTAATACACTAATGTAGCTATTGTTACTAATAGATTGAGGCCATATTTTACTTTGCAAACATTAATTAAACAAGTCAAAATGCTAATTTTGGTCTAATATGTGCTAGCCTGCTGATGTTATATAACCTGTTAACCCTTTAACATCCTGCTCAACCGTTCGGTAGAGCACATTTAAGTCACTATGGGTCCGTCTGAATACTTGGCGAGCTCTCTACGTGGACATTTTACATCACAGTAAGCTCCCCTGACAAGAAGATACCTCAACATGATGTCAACTGAGGCCTTATTTTAACAGAATGTCAAGAAAGCGTCAAAACGTTAAGGCAATCCCACAATGCAACACGGTGCAGTGGACGCAAGCGGAGCAGGTAGTGATGAATTATTTAAGTTTTTCTACTAAAATTGCTTATAAAAGCTGCAAAAGCAGATCTATGATGGATATGCTGAGGTATGTAAATACCGGTGGGCGGAGCTAAGTGATGTCATGATGGATGACAAGTGTTACAACACTACTTAGACAGCTGCCTACGTAGCCACTGCTGAGTTAAACAGCTCACTAGGTATTGAGACCAGCCTATATCTTCTTGAAGATAAACACAACGTGATTGTGCCATCTCTACCAATCGGTAGAGGTATGCTAAGATAAAAAAAACATGCACTAAAGGTTAAAAATGCAACATTTTCTTGTCTGAATGGAAACCAGCAATGCTTCTAGTAATAAACTGCTGAAAAAGCATTAGTGCTGTTGCACCACCACACAGATGAGTATGGTGATTAAAAAGTGAACAAAATTAGCATCTTATTGCAGTTTTTGTAGTTTGTGTTCTGATTTTAGCATAAAATGCCATCGTCGAAAGTGTACATTAAAAAAACAACACTGACTGTTTATTATTACCCCCCACGGCCCAAAAAATAATAATTCAGATTCTTTTTTCTTAGCGAGGATGTTAAAGGGTTATCATCACACTGAGCTACAAGCAATCCTGAGACATTGAGCAGAATCCGATATTTGTCTGTTATCAGTATTTAATGCAGTGTGTCATAGTGATATTGACCGGATATTGATGAGAAACTGGGTATTGGATCAGCGCCTTCTCTAGTCTTTAGCGAGTTCATTCTCACTTAATCACTGCAGCCACTGGACACACAACCGGCCACCAGCTTCAGAGCCTGAAAGAGCAGAAATACTGAGGCTGCACATTTATAGCAGTAACCCGACCTCTCCTCCTCTAACCACAGCTATCGATCCGGCAGCCAGATAGCTTAATCAATCAATCTGACTTTGTTCGTAAGACACAAGGATACTTAAATAAATAAACGTGGTTGGGGGGGGGGGCAGCGGGCAGCACTCTCCTCGCTGGCCTTTACTGCAGCGACTGGCCTTTAGCGCAGCAGGAAGTGATGGCCTTGTCTAATTGCCTGTCAGAAAGTGGGGTCTGAGTGCAAGTTTGATGTGGCCCCGGATTCTGACAGCTCCCACTGGCGCGCACACTCGCTCACGCTCTCACGCTTTTTAACACACGTGCACCCCGAATATCATACACACGCGCATGTGTACGCACTCTTTTGCAAGCAGCACACACTCGAGCGCACTCCATTGACACCTGCTCTCTAGCAGACAGCCATCCAGCGCGGTGTAATTCATAGACAGGCGTAAAAGTGGCTGTGCGCGCAGTCTGACGGAGTGCAGCCGACAGAGCGTGAGCCAATCAGTCATGCCTCTCCATTCAATCAGACGTGTCTGATTCTGATTAGTGCCCCCGCTAAAGGAACTTAGCCTGCGGAGGGGGGAAAAAAAATACAGTACTTTGCATCTCTTTTCCATTTATGGGTGTGAATTACATCAGGCTTGTTCAGAGAATGCTGTGAGGATTAACTCCTTAAACCTTAGGCTTACTATTTAGACTTTCACAGAATATTTCAGTAATTCAGTAACTGTTATACGAGACTTGGTACATAATCCACTAACTACTGTATATTACTCAGTACTTTGGTAAGTCAGTAACTGCACTACGTACATAATGCATTACTAATTCAGTAACTACTGTATATTATTCAGTACTTAGGTAATTCAGTTACTATTGTAAATTACTCAGTATGCAAGTAATTCAGCACTTCCTGTATATTACTCAGTAGTTTGGTAATTGAATAGCTATATGTACAAAATGCATTACTAATTCAGTAACTACTGTAGATTACTCATTACATATGTAATTCAGTAATTACTTTACATTACAAGGTACAAAGGTAATCCAGTAATTACAGTATATTATTCAGTACATATGTAATCTAGTAATTACAGTATATTATTCAGTACATATGTAGTCTAGTAATTACAGTATATTATTCAGTACTTAGGTAATCCAGTAATTACAGTATATTATTCCGTACATATGTAATCTAGTAATTACAGTATATTATTCAGTACATATGTAGTCTAGTAATTACAGTATATTATTCAGTACTTTGGTAATTCAGTAACTATTGTATTTTATTCAGTACATAGTCCAGTAATTACAGTATATTATTCAGTACTTTGGTAATTCAGTTACTATTGTAAATTACTCAGTATGCAAGTAATTCAGCACTTCCTGTATATTACTCAGTAGTTTGGTAATTGAATAGCTATATGTACAAAATGCATTACTAATTCAGTAACTACTGTAGATTACTCAGTACATATGTAATTCAGTAATTACAGTACATTACCTAGTACAAAGGTAATCCAGTAATTACAGAATATTATTCATTACTTAGGTAATCCAGTAATTACAGTATATTATTCAGTACATAGGTAATTCACTAACTACTGTAAGTTACTTATTATGCAAGTAATTCAGTACTTCCTGCACATTACTCAGTACTTTGGTAATTCAGTAACTATTGTATTTTATTCAGTACATAGGTAGTCCAGTAATTACAGTATATTATTCAGTACTTTGGTAATTCAATTACTATTGTAAATTACTCAGTATGCAAGTAATTCTGTACTTCCTGTATATTATTCAGTACTTTGGTCATTGAACAGCTATTGTATGTATACAATGCATTACTAATTCAGTAACTACTGTAGATTACACAGTACATAATTCAGTAATTACAGTATATTATTCATTACTTAGATAATTCAGTAACTACTGTAAGTTACTTATTATGCAAGTAATTCAGTACTTCCTGCACATTACTCAGTACTTTGGTAATTCAGTAACTATTGTATTTTATTCAGTACATAGGTAGTCCAGTAATTACAGTATATTATTCAGTACTTTGGTAATTCAATTACTATTGTAAATTACTCAGTATGCAAGTAATTCTGTACTTCCTGTATATTATTCAGTACTTTGGTCATTGAACAGCTATTGTATGTATACAATGCATTACTAATTCAGTAACTACTGTAGATTACACAGTACATAATTCAGTAATTACAGTATATTATTCATTACTTAGATAATTCAGTAACTACTGTAAGTTACTTATTATGCAAGTAATTCAGTACTTCCTGCACATTACTCAGTACTTTGGTAATTCAGTAACTATTGTATTTTATTCAGTACATAGATAGTCCAGTAATTACAGTAAATTATTCAGTACTTTGGTAATTTAGTTACTATTGTAAATTACTCGGTATGCAAGCAATTCATTACTTCCTGTATATTAATCAGTACATGGGTAATTCAGGAACTACTATATATTAATCATTACATAGGCAATCTAGTAATTACAGTATATTATTCAGTACTTAGGTAATTCAGTAACTACTGTAAGTTACTTAGAATGGAAGTAAATCAGTACTTCCTGTATATTACTCAGTAGTTTGGTAAT
>BRDA01079022.1:0-10461 GCA_036984385.1 Crenuchus spilurus
GCGTTATAACGACAGGAAAAGTAATTAATTATTTTATCCCGTTACTGACAAAATGACGTCGTTACGTAACGCCGTTATTCGCAACACTGGTAATGTGATATACTACTCTTATTAGTACCAGTATCTAAATCAGAATTCTGGTATGAAAACCCTAAACCAACCCTGGAACTAGTACATGTGTCCAATCAACAGCTGTTATACATTTGGTAAAAGAAATACCATTGTACTGCTTCATTTATTTATTTATAAGCACTAAAATACCATTATCAAAACATAACAAAATGAATGAATAATACAATAAACCAAACTTCTTCCTATTTCACAGCTAATAACATTCATTAGAATTATTGCCTTATTTAGTGGAAAATAGGTCAAAAACAGATGTTAATAATTTGGATGTTTTTGGATGTTAATTACATTTAGATGTTAATGACATTTGGATGTTAATGACATTTGAAGGTAAGGCCACAGTAGAAGTAGCTGAATTTGCAGGTGTATTGAAGCACATGGTCATACGGGTCTACCAGAAATGGCAAAAATGGCAGCCTGCAGGAAAATCCCCTCATAATTTTGGCCGAAACTGACAGTCAGGGACCAGCAGTGGCTTATGAATGAAAATTGCTTTGCTTCCAGGCATGACTTGCTTCTTGAATTCAATGCAGGAACTTCACACCCAGTTTCTGAAAGAACATTTAAGGAACTGCATACCATGAACATGTGGAGCAGATTGGCATACAAGAAGCTTTAGATTACTTCTGCTCACCAAGTTCACAAAGAAAACACAAAAGTTGGACTGTTCCTGTACAGTATGTGAACGACCGGGATCATGTTCATTGTAGACCTCAGGAAGCCTTCGGTAAAGACTGTGTGCAAGGTGTGGTTCAAGCTGGACAAGGTGTGGTTCAGGGCTCTTCAATGTTGATGGTGTTTTAACTATGGGCAAATGGGTCCTTTGGTAACAGTACATTTGAACCACAATGCCTACATTGAGCTGCTGGACAACCAGGTTTTGCCCTTTGCTTATCATCTTATGAAGGAACATAATATTCTGTCTCTGTATTCCAAAATGACAATGTGACTGACTGGCACGATGAACATTCAGGAGCACTCACATGTCTGGGACTGGCCTGCAAAATATCTTCTTGAAAACCTGTGGGACTATCTGGAAAAAATAGTAAAACGCCAGGGAAAGTGTCCATGAAATCTTACACAAATGTCCAGTTCTTTGATGCAGGTGTGACTGAACAATGAAGCCGCCTCCAGAGAGTCCTGTTCCACTGACAGTGCATCTCTTATTCAGTACACATAACATAGTATTAATATTTCCTATGGCCTGTACATTTACCAAACAAATAACTGAAAGACAATATTTACTTGTTTTATGGAAGATGGCATGGAGGCTCAAAAGTTAACAAACAAAACAATGCTTTTATATAATGGATGCAGAGTTATTAATCATTTAATAAATAAAGAAAAAAATAAGCTCATCTGTGACTGAAATGTACCTAATAGCATGCAATACCTCTCTCTCTCTCTCTCTCTCTCTCTCTCTCTCTCTCTCTCTATATATATATATATATATATATATATATATATATATATATATACATATAACAGCTATGATTTGTTTTGGCATGGACTTTCCAAGTTTCTAGATGTAGCAAGTAAATTTGAACCTATTTGCAGCATGTCTTAATGCCAGGTGTATAAAGCCCCTCAGCATTGAGCTGTGGCTGGGTGGTTAAGGGATCTGGTCTTGTGACTGGAAGGTCGTTGGATCGATCCCTGTGCACCGTGGATAGGGCTGCCCACTGCTTTGGGGACATGTTCTCACAGCCTATTGTGTTCACTAGTATGTTTCACTGCACAGACGGGTTAAATGAGGAGGTCAAATTCCATTGTGTGCAATCATGTTGGCAAAAGTTGAATCTAAACTTAAATCTGTGGAGCATTGGAAATGTAGTCTCTGGAATGATGGTGCTCCATCCAATATTTTTGGGCTAAGTTGGGCATAAGATGGGGGTGATGATCATCCAAAATCCTGACCTGTCTAACGCTCTAGTCACTGAATGCTGTCAAATCCTCATGTACCCTTGATTTTGAAGTCTTATCAGAGGTCAATTCTCTTTTCATCTCTGCTATACAATATCATTTGGTCTTCTACAGCAAGTACAATCACAGCCTACTGTATGTACAGTGAGGAAAATAAGTATTTGAACACCCTACGTATTTGCAAGTTTTTTCACTTAGAAATCATGGAGGGGTCACCTGCCAATCAGCAAACATTCGGGCCCTCAAAGACCTGTTAGTCTGCCTCTGAAAAGTCCACCTCCACTCCACTTATTATTCTAAATTAGAAGCACCTATTTGAGGTCGATAGCTGCATGTGCATTTTTGTTCAAAGTTGAACTCACAGGGTAATATGTTGTATAGTCATATATATTATATTTATTAAATGTAAATTGACACATTTCGAGCATTTTTTTTTTGTTTTAGTGTTGATAGTATTTATATAGTATTTTACACAAAATGAAATATTCTATTAATTTGGGATTCAAAATTTCAGATTTCCTTGAGCTGTAAGCATGGGCGTGGTAGTGGGGGGGGGGGGACCTTACTACCCAGGGCCCGAGTAGGGAGAGGGGCCCATAAAACTCCTGAATTTATTATTTTTTTTTTTCGATGTTTTTATTTCGAATTAATTGATCCCTCAAATTAATTATTTATTAATTCATATTTCAAATATATTGATAATATCAACTGAGGGAATGAACTTTAGTCACAGTCCTCTCAACATATTGGACATTAAATGGTTTAGTCTGCCCAACAGCGACTAGCGACAAGTGTAACGTCAGTGAGCCTAGATTGAATGACCTGGGTGCTACACATCATGCTGCCCGAAAAGCAGAAATCAGGATTTCAAAAGAAGAAAGAAAGGGAGGAAAAAGAAAGAAGGCAGAATGAGGGGAGACAGCTGTTGATGGCTTTCTTTCCCAAAGGTGAACCTAGTTTTCTTGTTATGCAAAGTCCAATTAAAGTTAAAGTAGTCCACTCCAGACAGCTGCTGCTGATTTTTGTAGGCTCACGTGAAGTTGTTAGTTTAGTTAGTTGCCAACCAGGCTGCTTGCGGCTGTAAGTATAAAGACAATTATGGGCCGCTAACGTTGGTTATCAACTTTAACCAGTTTCAGAAACAAACAGTGGCTCTGGTGCAGCTGGAGCAGCAGTGGCCAGTCCTGTCAGCTCTTGTGAAGATGATCCTGAGGTTAGACATGAGCAGAGACAAGGTAAGATTAGATCGTTGTTCAAGTATTCAAGGGTGAGCTCCACCCCCAGAGAGAGAGAGAGAGAGAGAGCGCTAGCTGCTGCTGCTGACTGGTAGAATTGCTGCCTAAATGCGAGTTGTTTACCTTAAGTTTAGCCTATTGTCTACTAACACAGCAGAGCTAAAAGTGAAACTCTGTGCTGAGACTTAATAAATGATCCACCCAGCAATATTTCTGCCGCATATATCAACATGTAAATAGCTACATCAACATAATCTGATCTGTTTGTAGCTTAAAACCTTATTTATGCTTTTTTATTTAAATAAATACCCCCATTTTTTTTACTCATGTGCCTCGTTTACTGGCATTTATGGGGCCCACTGACATTGAGAGTGTACATGGCCCCAAATTTGCTGCTACACCCCTGGCTGTAAGACACATTGATCAACGGTAAAACAAGTTGTGCAGCCATGGCCTAGTGGTTAAGGATCTGGTCTGGTTCGATCCCAGGGCAGGTCACGACTGAAGTGCCCTTGAGCAAGGAACCTAACCCCCAATTGTAAGTCGCTTTGGATAAAAGTGTCTGCTAAATGCCTAAAATGTAAGTTAAAAAGGCATCAAATATGTACCTTGATGAATTGTAATGAATATAAAATATTACTATTTAGCTTTCTAACCATAAATGAAATAAAATTTAACTATTATTTAACTATTTCATGATATTCAAATTTATGTAGATGTACTATACTGTAACAAATGTCTGTAGTTATCATGGCATTGTTACTGTATACTGACCAAATGTTTACTGTACAAACTATATACATGTTGCTATAGATTTGCAAAGCATCACTGTCAAAAATCAGTGGCAGGTTAATTCTACAGTAAATATTTTTTTTTCCTGTAAATCAAAATAAAGAAATTTTAAGTGGCCATTTTTCCAGCTTTTGGGCATGTTTAAGCTTTATGCAGGTATTTGAGAACCCAACAACTTTCGTTAATTATTAACCTACATTCTCCACAGTAGAGGAAATTATGATCTAACTTTACACTTAAACCTGCATTTTACCAGAATTCACTTCTAAAAGCTTCCTGAGAAGATCTGAATACAGGCATTCTTCACCTTTGAATTCAGTAAGGACACTTTACTCAATATTTTGGAGCATTATGTTAATTTAGTCATTTTGTAATGTAAATGTATGTATTTATCTGAAATAAATGTAAAGTGGCCGGCACGGTGGCTTAGTGGTTAGCACGTTCGCCTCTCAGCGCTGGGGTCTACGGTTCAAGTCCACATCTGAGCGGAGTTTCCATGTTCTCCCCGTGTCTGCGTGGGTTTCCTCCGGGGACTCCGGTTTCCTCCCACAGTCCAAAAACATGGGGATCAGGTGAATTGGGTAATCTAAATTGTCCGTAGGTGTGTGTGTCTGTGTGTCACCCAGCGATGGATTGGCGCCCTGTCCTGGGCTTAGTTGATTAATGTAATGCCCTGCCCTGCGCCCGGTGAGGGGGTAGGGGACTAACCGCGACCCTGATAAGGAATAAGCGGGTGTGATAATGAATGAATAAATGTAAAGTTAACTGTTAGCTATGTTAGCTAACTTGCTAGCTAGCTGTTACAGACTTGTTAGCAGTTAGCTTGTAAGCTGGTGTATGTGATAGTACAAAAATACACATTTACACATTAGAGTTTATTATCTGGTGACATTGATTTATATGATCTTCAGTTTGTTACCACAATAGGTAAGAGTTTTTACATATTTGTTCATTACAGTAGTTTAATATTTGCTGTAATAAGAAAAATACAGCACATTATTATTATGATGGCAGTTACAGTATTGTGATTATTACTGTAGTAAAAATTACAGTATTATATAAGTTATGTGATTAAATATACAGTACAAATAGTGTGAAATGTATGAGAGCTAGCTGCTGTACATTTCACAGTATCTTTTTTATAGTGTATAGAATTTATGTATTTATTTGTTTTCTATGACTTATTAACTTTTGTAGTAGTAGTAGTACTTGCATTTAATATTATTTTGAATATGTGTTTGCTTGCTTGAATATGTGTTTTATTACTTTTTTATTGCTTTTGCCTTTTATGTCAGTTTCCTTTAAAATGTTTTGCTTATTTTATTTATTATATATTTCTATGGCCTTATGTTAATGTCACTTTAAAATATATATTTATAATTGTTTTTTTTTGTTCTTAATCCTACATTAATCACTCAGAGCTATTCAAATAAAGATTTATTATTATTATTATTATTATTATTATTATTATTATTATTTTAATATTGCAAGTTAGCCTTAAAGAGTGAAGGGAGCAGAATAATACACAAAACAAATGCCACATTCAAATTATGACCATTTAATACTTTCACACTAAAACAGTGAATATGAACATTGCCGTCATAAAATAGTGCAATATCATGAATTATTAATGCCTGCATGAAATTAAGACATGTATATGTAGGAGTAAATGGGACACATTGAAAATATTCCATACAAAATATATTACATTATACATTAATATATACTTGGTAATAGCACATCTTACACAAGTGAATACCTTGTCATTACATATGAATGCATATGCTGCTTTTTTATGTACACCGTGCCTGTATTTACACATAACTACACTACCACTCAAAAATTTGGGGTTACTTGTTAACATTATGCATTTTCCATGACAACTCAGGAGTCTACTATTTATTGCTTTTTTTCTAGCTCTTTGGTGACAAAAATCTATAAATGCTGCTGTTCCAGATATTCAGTCTTCTAAGGTGGAAGGGGGATGTAGGACAGTGCCTCTTTGTAGCTCAGCTTTAGTGTCTCCCACACGTTGTTGACTGAGTTTATAGACTATAGCACAGCTGTTTACTCTCTACCAGATGATTAGTGCATATTTCAAATGCATCATGGGGCATTGAAATATAGTTAATGCGTGCATTTATTTAGCATTAGTGCTATGGACTAGTATATTTTAGCATAGTGATTAATAATGTTTTTGGGGTTGTTTATGAACTAATATCTCCTATTCTAGTGATTAATAGTTTTTTGATGTTGTGTATGGACTAAAATCTCCTAGTGATTAATAATGTTTATTGAGCTTGTTATAGACTAATATCTCCTATTCAAGTGTTTGTGTTTATTAAAGATTTTTATAGACCAATATCTCATTCTAGTTACTAATTTATTGAGAATGTTTATGGGCTAAAATCCCCTAGTGATTAATAATGTTTATTGAGGTTGTTTAAGAAATAATATCTCCTACTGTCAACAACTTGTAGCAGACCTCACCCTTCTACCACAGAAGATTTAGACATAGTCTCAGAATGGCTAGAAATAAGAAAGCCTGTGCTATCATAGGAAATATTAAATGTTGTGGTGACCCCAAACTCTCAAGCCATAGTGTATATCTTTCTCAAACATGAGATAATTCAGCTTTACCTGGCATTCCATACATACTTCTATATACTACAGCCAGTGATATGAGTTCTCATAGAGAGATAGTTGGGGATCTAAGGATATTTCAGATAGCTTGAACTGCCAAACTGTGGCATGTAGTCATTGTGGGTTTGCATAAGACTCATGAGCAATGACTGACTTTGTTGGAAGCCAAGCTTGCTCTGAAGTCTCAATCATAGATTGTCATTTTGACCTGTCCACCCTCAGAGATGCTCACTTCCATTCCACTGTGTGTTCATCAGCAGCAAACTGTGCAGTCCATTCAGTAATCCACAGCCTCAGTCAGTCTCAGGACTCTAACTCAGGCCAGTTTCCACTGGCCTTGCTATTCCTGTGCTTCCGCTTGTTCTTGGGCTTGTGAACCTGCTGCAGTTGAGGGATACTCTCCGACTTGTTCCCTGACTCGTTGTGCTGCCTCAGGTAGCGTTTGCACTTGCAGCCAGTCACCACTGTGATCTTGTAGGTCCTGGTGCTGCCGTCCTGACACTGCAGCTGGATGCGCTGGGTCCGGCTCTTGTCATTGACGCAGCGCCAGTCTTGATTTGTGCTGCCCCGCCGGTTCCAGTACTTCCTGCCATGTCCGCCTATCCAGTTGGGCAGCATCTGGGCAGGTAGGCATTCTCCTGCACACACTAGCTCTTTGATGGGGCTGATGCTGGTGCACTGGCCGTCAGAGATGTACTTAGTCGAGCGCAGCTCTCTGCAGCCCACTGGGTCTCGCTCTGCAATGAAAATGTCATTTTTAGAAACTTGATTTTTATGACTTAATGGGTTCTTTGAGGAACCAAAATATATATTTCTTACTACACCATTCTAAATTTGTGGAAACTAGGCTAGTGATACCATTTTCACGTTGGTGATGCTCAGATAAGCATATATAATTGGATAATGGTCACCAAAGTGTGAAGTTTCCTTTACAAAGTTCATTCACTTAATCTAGAAAACTTAAACTTACACTTGAAAATGTAAATGTTGAAGACCTCTAGTAGGCACGTCTAGGCTAATCAATAACAGGCTAATATTTGCTAAGGTTATTATGGTTCCATTCAAAGTTTCAAGAGCATTGACATAGAACTGTGATTTTTAACTAGATTTGATTCACATGTGCCCATTAGCTACTTGCCAGCCAGTCAGAAAAGTGTATTTCGGATCTCGGGGGTATAATGTGTGATGGAATGAGTCTTGACAGTAAGAACATCATCATAGTCTAGTCCAGCCCTTTCTATCCTAAGGATTTTCCTAGAACCTCACGTCCAAGCCAAGAAGCATCAAGGAACCTTTATTTCTAATAGATCAATTAAGTTCTACACTAAAACGTAAACTGATCTAGAAATTCAAGCACTTGATGTTTAGGTGGAGAATTTCCCTACAGGCCCTTCTCTGGCATGGTGGAAATGTTTTACTGCCCTGTCGGATGTCAAGTCCTTATTGTTGGATTAGGATGGCGCAGCTGCTAATACTATAAGCATTGTTCTGCCTTGGGGCTACACCTCCTGACGGTGCAACCCAAGCCAAGCCCCTTTCACTGGGCAGCACACACACCTCAGCAACAATGAGCTCCCTTCTCCATGTCAGTCTGCAATGAATGAAGGAGCACAGGAGCCTTTCTTTACACCCGCTTCAGGTAGCAGGGGTTCAAGACAAGTGCGGCCCTGACCGGAGATTTCCTGAGCAACTGAGCCCCAGAGCCTTTCAGCCAGCCTGACAGGATTCACTCAGCACACATTGTCTGCCGAGCTCTCTCATCTCTGCCGCTCAACACGGCTGTGTGCCAAAACACTGTGTAATGCCTGTCCACTCCTTCAGTCCTGCAGCAGCTCGCACACACACGTCACCTGACTTTCTTACTTCCACTGTCTCTGTGATCAGTCACCATTACTGAACATCAGCACTGATCTGCCTGAACACTCTCAACTTACACACATGAAAAACACTGAAGTCCCAGCATTTAATCACTTACAGAAGTTTCTCCACTTACCCACTCTCCATACCTCTTTTTCCCTTCTCTCCTGCTTTCTTTCTTTCTTTCTTTCTTTTAGCCTCCTTAATCTAACTTCAGCCAGTGTTATACATTTCAATCATTTCTTTCTTACTTTATTCTTTCTGTTCCTATTTCTATCTTTCTTCTTTCTTAATTTATTTCATTTTCCTTTCTTTCTTTATTTTCCATTCAGTTTCTTTTTTCTTCCTACTTTTCTTTCTTTCTGCATTTTTGTCTGTTTGTCTTTCTATCTATCTTTCTGTCTGTCTGTCTTTATTTCTCTTTTTTGTTTTATTCTTATTTTAATATTCATAAATTATTTTTTTTTTCCTTTTTCCTTTCTTTTTTTAACTCTTTTTTCATCTCTCTCTCTCTCTCTCTCATGCGCGTGCTCGTCTACTCACCGCTGCTGCCGCGCGCTCCCGCGTTGTCCAGTCCCCTGCCTGCGCTGCGCGCGCGGTTGAGCGCGGCTGTGCCCGCGGTGTCGGGCTGGGAGGTGTGCTCAGTTCTGTGCTGGGTGTTGTGCTCAGTGCTGTGCTCGGTGTTGTGCTCAGTGCTGTAGCGCAGCTCCGTGTTGTGGTTGCTGAGACACGCGGCGCTCCGCAGCAGGACGCACAGCAGCAGCGCTAGGCTGCGGGGCTCGGAGCGCGTGCGCATGGCTGCGTGGAGGAGCTCGTGTGGCGGACTCGCACTGGGTCAGACTGCGCTGTCTGGGCTCGTATATAAACCCTCCCTCGTCCTGACCCCGCCCGAGCCTGCTGCACAGCCTCAGGTGAACGGAAGACTCGCGCGAGCACGTACACGCCCAGAAGAGCACCAAGCGCGCGGGGAGGACACTGTCCGTCCGGGAGACCCCGAGTGACGTCATCATCATGATAATTACCAGCAGTAGCGGCGACAAGTTCCTGTACAGAAAAAAAGTCCAGAAAAGCAATGTTCTACAGAAATTAAACAATGGAGAGGTTGTGGAGAAATTAAACACTGAGGAGGTTCTGCAGATATTAAACACTTGATATGTTCTCCAGAAATAAAACACTGCAGATGTTCTTCATAAATAAAACATTGGAGATGTGCTTCACAAATAAAACATTTCAGATGTTCTCCAGAAACAAAATACTGAAGATGTTCTTCAGAACTAAAACACTGGAGATGTTCTCCAGAAACGAAGCAGTGATGATTTTCTCCAGAAACAAAATACTGGAGATGTTCTTCAGAAATAAAACACTGGAGATGTTCTAAAGAAATAAAACATTGGAGATGTTCCTCAGAAACAAAACAATGGAGTTGTTCTTTAGAGACAGATTGGTAGAAATTGAGATCCTTCCTTATGTTTTTTTTAGATATGTTTGTTTCCATTCACCTCTTGAATATCCAGGACTCAAAAAACACTGATAGATGAAATGATGTTTCTACATGTTGTTTAGGAAGGATTCTTCAGAATAAACATTGCATAAACTTCTTCAGAAAGAAAATACAGGGAAACCTCGTTTACGCACAGCAATGACTTGCGCAGCAATGGTGGAATTGGTGATCCTCTTACCATCTTGGCTTCAGAGAGACACTGACACTCTGAGAAGCTCTTTTTATACCCAATCATGTTGTCAATTGACCTAATTAGTGTTAATTGGTCTTCCAGCTGTTCGTTATATGCTCAATTTCCTTTTTCCAGCCACTTATTGCTTCTTGTCCCAACTTTTTGGGGATTTGTTGACACTGTGAAATTTTGAATCAACATATTTCTCC
>BRDA01079027.1:0-13562 GCA_036984385.1 Crenuchus spilurus
ACAATCATCTGCTGTATCTTCTATATCAAGGGACATGGGGCATCATTTGTGTTTAATATATGCCACATCAGCCCATCTGAGTCTTTTCATCCTGGAGAGTAAGACTTGTTTACTCATAAAAGAAGCAGTGTTATCTTCCAAAAAGTTAATAATATATTGAGTTATGACTACTGTCAACACCTCAACAGATAAAGTCATATATATATATAGACCATCTGTAAAGGCTTAAAGAGAAGAACCACCACTGAGGCACCTTCATCTGAATCTACTACTTAGTCAAACAGGTAATACAATATTACAATGTACTAATGTATGGCTTCTTAGATGGTTGACAGGGTGTTTCTAAGCAGATGCTATAGCATCAAATGTCATTGCTAAGGCAACTGTTATAATATACATGTTTGCTATTGTTTTGTTAGAGTGATGCTATGTGAGTGCTCAGCTTGAGCTGTGCAAATATGTTTGACTAAAGGGAAAAATAATGCAAAAAATACGATGAGAGTGTATAAAGTGTTATTGGGTGCCAGTGTCATGATATCAAATGTAAGTGGAGGATCAGAGAGAGAGAAGGGGGACGTGCTATTATAACTAATGTTAAAAAAGGAACAGCGAGAGAAGAGGGGACGTGCAATAACTAATACAGTTTAAGTGCTTGCTATACTGTCTCAGGATGTTACTTAGATGTTGCCAAGTCTTTGCTGTTGTTTTGGGTGTTACATGTGTATTTGTGTCATCTTTACATTTGAATTGTGGCACAAACTACATGTCCAATCAAAACGCTGTATAGAAGCACACATTGTACATTCAGATGAAAGAATCTGGAATTGGAAAGATGTTGATATCTCAAATTAGAGGATGAGAAATGCAGTGAAAATCCATGAGATAAATATTAATCTCATATAGTAGGAATAAAATGAAGTCAAGCTAAAATAACCACATTTTGAATCTCTTTGTCAGACTTAATCTGTGAGTGAGCAGAGAGGGGATGCAGACAAATGCAGCTGGTAAAATGAATCACTTTACTGAGTGAAGTCAATGCACAAACACCACAACGAATCATACAAAGGATGAGGCAGAAGGAAGATAAAATACAGGCACAGGTCAAAACAGGCAAAAACAGGAATATCAAAGGCTGATCTGAGGCGAAGTCAAAAAATCTAAGCAGAGTATGTGATCTAGAAAGACAAGAGCGATACAAGAAGCATGGCTTATTAGTGACAACTGACATTGGCAATAATTCGCCCAGAGTGGCGAGAGGAAGAGTCTTAAGTAGTGTCTAGTAAAGAGCTGCAGGTGTGCTTGATCATTACTCTGGAGAGTTAGATCTACATGCTTGTGTGTGATTGGTAGACGCTTCCATGCTGGCTGTTGAATGTAGGTCAAGGTAATCTTGCATTTCTGCACCAGATCCAGCAGGGGGTGTTGCAATACCCCCCCCCCCCCCCACAGGGTTGCAGTCGCTCAAAGCACGAAACCCCCATGAAGCACGACCCCGGCTGGAGGCTGAAGAAACTGGGTGATTCCGATGTAGGAGAGGACGATCTCGCCCCCGCGGGCTAGGGCGATCAGGAAAGCATGCATGATACTCAGCGACCAGAGCCGGGTCTAGCACATCCGCTGCCGGAACCCAAGACGGCTCCTCCGGCCCGAAACCCTCCCAGTGTACCAGGTACTGGAGGCTGCTACGCCGGCATCTGGAATTCAGGAGGGAGCAAACTTGGTAGAAAGGAGAACCATCCAAGTCCATAGGTTGAGGTGTAGGTTGCTCTGGATCAGTCTCGTTCAGCGGTCTCTCTCTATATGGCTTCAAAAGAGAAACATGAAATGTGTTAGAGATACACATACGGGCTGGCAGAAGTAGTTTTTATGAGACGTCATTAATACATCTCATAATTTTGAAAGGCCCTATGTATTTAGGGCTTAGCTTTTTTCTTCCCTTAAGATCTTTGGTTTGAGAGCCAAACACAAGGTCCACTCCTTCTGTCAGCATGCTCTTTGTGTCTCCGGATGACTTCCTCGATGTGTTTGTGGATCTGTTCCCAGATGCGCTCGCTATGCCACATCCAGACGTCCACTGCCGGAACTTCAGAGGTGACTGCTGTCCAGAGTGCTAAAGGCAGCTGATAGCCTAAAACACACTGAAAAGGGGTGAGGCCTGTTGTGGAGGAAATAAGGGAGTTCTGAGCTATCTCTACACATGGCAAAAAACATGCCCAGTCTGAGGGGTTGTTATGACAGTAAACTTTGCAAACTTTGCAAACACTGCATTTCCCAGGTTTGCAGAAAAAAAACTCTTCTTGTGAGCCATTCGAGAGGTAATGAGATGTAAATGAGAGTTGGGAGGGCTAGTGTGTAGTGGCTAGGGAGCATGACGAAGGGCAAGTTTTGTTTTGGTATTCGGCCTCGGTCGCAGGGCTCGATTTAGCCTCGGTGCTCGCTCGGCTTGGCCTGTGTGTGTGTGTGTGTGTGTGTTTGTGTGAATACGCACATGCAAGCCTGTAGCATGATTCGTGCTCTATTATTTTATATAAATATTTTTTTCCTATGTGGAAAGAGGACTTAGAACTGAGGGGGAGTCTCTGTCAGACTGAATGTGCGACGATGGACTGATTTGCATGACAAGTGCAGGAGAGCAGCAGACAAAGGGTGTTAATGGCTCCAGCATTCCAGCTCGGGGGAGAGAGATGACAAAAATTTTCATCAGGTTGGGAATTCTACTGTTAAGTATTTTCCCAGCTCCTGGTTGGTTCTCTCACATTGTTCATTACTTTGTGGGTGGTATCCTGAGGTGAGACTGACGTTAACCCCTAAATGTTTGAAAAAGGAGGACCAAACCTGAGAGGTAAACTGGGGTCCCCTATCAGATAAAATGTCTTCTGGAGCCCCTGATATGGTTAAACAAGGCCTCTGCTGTTTGCAAAGCAGATGGTATCTGAGAAAAAGGGATAAACTTAACCCCACGGGAAAAATGGTCCACAACAGTGAGAACACTGGTAAAACCATTAGACTCAGGTAAATCGGTGACATAATCAATCGCTAGGTGAGACCATGGGCGTGAGGAAATAGGCAGAGGGCATAACTTACCAGCCGGAAGGGATTTTGGTACTTTGCATTGTGAACACGCAGTACATGAGCTGATAAACTTGTGCACATGCTGTTTGAGTTGAGGCCACCAGTATTTGGACATTATGATTTGAGCGGTTCTGGTCTCCCCGGGATGACTGGAAGAGAGGGAAGAGTGGGCCCATGTTATTAGTTTAGCTCTTAAAGAGGCTGGTACATATCTCTTATTAGCGGGTATGGATGGTGGTATTTCTATGCCAGGGGTTTGCAATGCCTTATCGAGTTCTTGGTCAAAGTCCCAAGTGATAGCGGATACAAAGGTCTGCGAAGGGAGAATAGTAGAAGGGATAGAGTAGTCTGTTTCTTTAGATTGGTGAATGCAAGACAGAGCATCAGCCTTGACGTTTTTCTCTGCAGGTCTATAAGCTTTGATAAAGTGAAATCTCAAAAAGAATAGTGACCACTGGGCCTGTCTGGGGTTAGGGTCGTTTTGCAGATTTTAAGTATTCTAAATTTTTGTGATCTGTAAACACTGTAAACTGATGCTTGGCTCCCTCTAACCAATGCCTCCACTCTTCTAGTGCTAATTTTATAGCCAAGAGTTTTCGGTCTCCTACACTGTAGTTGCGTTCAGAGCTGGTGAATTTATGCGAGTAGAATGCGATGGGCCTTAACTTACGCGGAGTGCCAGACCGCTGTGATAGAACACCTCCTACTCCTGTCTCAGACGCATCTACTTCTAATTCGAAAGGTAATTCAGGGTTAGGTTGAGCTAGGATGGGTGCCGAGGTGAAAGCTGCTTTCAGATCCTGGAATGCTTGTTCTGCATCTGAGGTCCATTGAAAGCTACTAGGAGGACCTTTTAAAAGAGGAGATTTCGGTAGCAACAGTGCTGAATGAACAAATAAATCTGCGATAAAAATTAGCGAACCCCAGGAACCGAACATCTTTTATGGACTGAGGTGTGGGCCAATCTGGGACGGTCTGGACTTTTTTGTTGCTCATGACTATGCCCTCCGAGCTGATATCGAAACCTAAAAACTGCACTCGATCCACATGGAACTCGTATTTGTCAAGTTTAACATAAAGTTTGTGTTCTAGGAGGCATTTCACAATGGCTCTTACATGTTCTACATGTTCAGCCAAAGTGTTAGAAAAAATCAGGATGTTGTCAAGGTAGGCAAAGGTGAACTGGCCTATCATGTCCCAAAGGACATTATTTATGAAGGTTTGGAAGACAGAGGGACTTAGTTATGCCTTTCAGGCTCAGTCTAAGTACTCATAGTGCCCCCTAATGGTACTAAAAGCAGTTTTCCACTCATTGCACTCTCTGATAAGGATGAGATTGTAGACACTCCAGAGGTCTAATTTGGTGAATACAGTACTGTTGTGCAACTGTTCTAGTGTGGCTGGAATGAGGGGTAGAGGATAAGTGTATTTCTTTATGGTCTGATTGAGTGCTCTATAGTCAATACAGGGTCTTAGGTCATGCAGACAAACGCAGCTGGTAAAATGAATCACTTTACTGAGTGAAGTCAGTGCACAAACACCACAACGAATCATACAAAGGATGAGGCAGAAGGAAGGTCAAGAACAGGCACAGGTCAAAACAGGCAAAAACAGGAATATCAAAGGCTGATCTGAGGCAAAGTCAAAAAATCTAAGCAGAGTATGTGATCTAGAAAGACAAGAGCAATACAAGAAGCATGGCTTATTAGTGACAACTGACATTGGCAATAACTCGCCCAGAGTAGCGAGAGGAAGAGTCTTAAGTAGTGTCTAGTAATGAGCTGCAGGTGTGCTTGATCAGTACTCTGGAGAGTTAGATCTACATGCTTGTGTGTGACTGGTAGACGCTTCCATGCTGGCTAGTGAATGTAGGTCAAGGTCCTCTTGCATTTCTGCACCAGATCCAGCAGGGGGCGTGCCACTCTTCCTAGAAGGGCACTTTGATTTATTTGTAGCTAATCCCAGTTCCCACATATGTATTTTATTTTCTTGCAGTCTTCTCCACAAATATGCAGCTCAACGTGGGATTTCTGTTATGTTTTGCAATTAATCTACACCTCTGCAAGGCATCAAGTAAGTAACTCCACAATGAAGACATTAACCTGCTAATTTGTCTGATCTGTATGATTTTAGAAGGGCAATGACCTTTGAAAGTAGAGGAGGTTTCTTTTAACTGCAAGTCATCAATAATCTTTTTAAATAACAATATAGTAGTAGCCAATCAACCCACACATTTGCTAGGACTCTCCCAATTACTTGTAAGGGACCTGATTCTAGGAAGTTGAAGACTAGCACATCAGTCAGTCACTACCTCTTTTCACACTGCTGCTGATACATCGTTGTTGGGCAGCCAATGCACTCAGAGGACAGCGCAGGATTCCCAACTGTGATACATCAGCTAACAGACACCTGAGCCAGTGGACATTACTTAGTAGTGATGGGGAGAGAGCAGAATCTGGAGAGAGCACGGCCAATTTTGCTCTCTCAGGCCTGGCTGTCAATGACAAGCAGCGTTACCGGCACTCAAACTTACTTTGTATGATGCTCTCATAGTCTGCTTGTTTTCAGAGATGCTGTTGTCACAAATCACTAAAAATTCTCCTCACTGACTCCACATCTCTCACTGTGTTATAATGTACTCATCCTTTTCTTCTGTCTTTCCAGTGAATGCCATGTATGTAATTCAGCAAACAGAGGCTCCATGCATTGACATCAATAACACTAACTCTAACCATGAGATAGAGAAGCTCATTGAGAAGATTCGATATGTGGCTCGGAGCTGCAAAGAAATCAGGGACAAGTATCACATTTATGAAGGTAAACTCAGAACTGCTTCATGCATTCAGACATCTGCAGTTTATCAAGACCTTTGACATGATGTTTGTGTATAAACAGATGGCCTGTACTATCTGACAACTGAGACGGGCATACTGTACCAGACCTACTGTGATATGACCACTTCTGGAGGTGGCTGGACGCTGGTGGCCAGTGTTCATGAGAACAACCTGTATGGCAAATGTACTGTAGGTGACCGCTGGACAAGTCAGCAGGGCGATAATGCCAACAGACCTGAAGGAGATGGAAACTGGGAAAACAGAGTCACATTTGGAAGTGCAGAAGCTGCTACAAGTGACGACTACAAGGTAAGTCAAGCATTTTGTAAAACCAACAATAAAGAGACAACTTCATAAATCAGAACCTCAAATTAAAGGTGTTCTCCACTCTTTCTTCTCACAGAACCCTGGGTATTATGACATCGCGGCACAGGATGTGTCAGTGTGGCATGTTCCTAATAATGTTCAGCTACTACACTGGACCACTGCATCTATCTTGCGCTACCACACTGAAAACCGCTTTCTCAGTCTGCATGGAGGAAATCTTTTCTTCTTATTCAAGGTAACAATCAGTTACACACAGGAAGCCATAACATTAAAACCACCTGCTCTAACCAATTTGGTCATCTGCTGTAAAACGCTAGCAGCAGATTCTTTAGATCCTGTAAGTAAATCCTGACACAAAAATTTAACCTGGTAATTACCTGTGGATGTGAATCAGGAGTTTTTTAACAGTAAGAGCAACAAACTCTGTAGGAATTCAGCCCTCCAGGATTGGAGCTGCTTACCAATGATCTACACAAATGCCAGTACCTTAGATTTCCCAGCAGAACCTTGCCCTATACCTCCTCGGCTTGCATTCTTTCCTTAGGGAATCTTGGTACCAAATCTTCTCCAGATAAGAGATTTAGCAGACCAGGACCAGGAATCATCCATTACTCCATGGTCTAGCCCACTGTAGGCACTTTCGGAAGTGGGCAGGTATAACCCCGGCCAATCATGGGACTGGCTGGTGGTTTATCATATCATAGAGTCACTGGTTTTAATGTTATGATTAGTCAGTGTTTATATAAACTGTCAATTAGACAGAAGATGTCTTCAGACTGTAACTGTAATGTAATGTCATTTATTTTGCCTTTAGAAATTTCCAGTAAAGTACGGAATAGGAGTTTGTCGTACTAATAATGGACCTGCTGTACCCGTGGTGTACGATACTGGAAATGAAGACTCTACCAGGAACCTTTATGGCCCCAACTCAAGAGGTACATTACTCTGATCAAAGCTTTTGATTAATATGTATCTTCAGAGGAGAGTTTGATAAGATCGACATATAAAAATGTGTGATAAAAAATGTAGAGGTCTAAAAAAACCTTATGAATTGTTTCAGGAGAGTTTGAGCCTGGATTCATCACTTTCAGAGTGTTTAATCATGAGAGGGCATCTAATGCCATCTGCTCTGGACTCAGACCAACTGGCTGCAACACAGAACATGTGAGTAAAATAAATTTAGCCCAAATTTACACACTAAACCATTAAAAAAATGGACAATAAGCAGTACTTACACCTCATGTTTACGGGCATTAATAAGGTTATTACCAACATTTTGGGTACCTCTTTGGATATCACACATCTTCTCATGTGTTTTGTAGTACTGCATCGGTGGAGGAGGACATTTCCCACACTGTGCCCCAAGCCAGTGTGGAGATTTTTCAGGTTTTGACGCTAACGGTTACGGGACACATGTGGGTTGGAGCGCATCGCGAGAGATCACTGAAGCTGCTGTGCTTCTGTTCTACCGCTGAGACTCACGTCACACGTCCAGCTTTCTCTTCTGCCTCTGTGATACAGTTATTGTGCAGTTATTCTTCATGATACTCTTAAATATGCGCTACAGACTTTTAATACTTTGTTTCATTGTAGTTCTACTTTTAGAATGATCTCACATTATAGATTTTTGATCACAGTTATGTTCTAAACCTGACAGATAATGCTTTATTAATAAAATTCACAAGACTGTAGAAACCTGAAGAAATAAGGTTTCAGGCTGGGCTGCAGCCAATAAGAGCAAAGCTCATTTAAATATATGTCTTAAAGACATCGTTAGTTTCATTCAAAAGGATGAAACATTTGGGAAATGATAATGTAAACACAGATTATGAGAGCTTTTAGTACTTATAACAAAATAAAAAATGGAATGTGGGTCCGTCTAAAATTTAACGAAAATGTTGAATTAACACTTATTTTTATTATTTTGGTGACAGTTCAGTGTTAAAAAGTCTTAAAAAGTCTAAAATTCAAAACTGTAAATTTAAGTCCTTAAAAAGTCTTAAAAACGGTCAGATATCCATTTTTTGAATTACAATTACTTGAATTACATTTATTAAAGTCTTAAATTTGTACTTATAATTCCGAAAAAGCATAGTCTAATTGGACGTTAGTTTTGCTAACTTCTGCTAACGTCGACTAAATGCATCAGTGTAAATGTAGTTCTGTTCTCTCTGTTTCTCGGGCGGACTACCGCTGTGGGAACTACAAAGCCCATGATAACCTCATAATAGACGAAACTAGTTAGCTAGCTGCGGCTTATGGGAACTCCCCGTTCCACCTTAACACTAGCATTCATTTTTTTTAGACTCCTGTTCCCTCTCCCTCTAGTGGTAGACTCAGGTTTTTTGAGATTTTTGTTCCCCGCTCCCTCTGATGGGCCATCAGCTACCAACTATTCTTATGTAAATGATTGCTGGAATTCTGAAACACCCAGGTCTCTTCGGGTTCTGTTTATTTGTGTTTTCAATATGTAATAATATGAAAATGTATGATAATTATATCATTTGTGTCATTACAGAAAAAATAAACTGAATTTCACTGTTGTAATTTAAAATAAAATGTAATTTCAGTGGAGACTGTCAATGCTTGTACATAATCTGTAATATTATACATTTTATTTTATTTTATAAAATATGTTTGTAAGTATATATTGGTTTTGTATTTTTCTTTATAGTATTATTGTAAATAAATTTTTATTAATAATTATTATACTATTTACTTCAATTTCATTTTATTATTATTTTTGTCTTTACTAAAATAAATGTATATGTAATAATGTATGTATTGGCTATGAAGGTAGAAATGTAATATTTTCATTCATAAAAATGAGTGAAAAGCACCATGTCGTGAAGTGAAGTGAATATAAAATATAAAATAGAATGTATATCGTTGTTGTAATATTACAAATAAAATTACATTACATGTTACATACATGGACATGCAATTACAGCTATAAACATTATTTTATAAGTGGTTTCTGTTCTTGTGTGTAAGTGTGTGTAATTTTCAGTGGAAACTGTCCATGTAATGTAATATGTAATTGTATTTTTGTTTGTAATATTACTGTAAATAAGTGAATGACATACATTTCATGTAACTCTGTGTTTCAGGTCTGTTCTTTGTATACAGTACGTGCAGTTTGAATTAGCGCGCGTGAAGCAGCTGGCAGTGACTTTACTCCAGACACAGACTTTTTTAGACACAGAGTTAAAATACATTTTATTCTACATTCCAACAACAAAATATGCTTTATTTTTTCTGTACAACTGAGCTTCAGCGTGTATCAGCTTTCAGAGAAGCTCATGTGTGTTCGGCGGCCGGCCGGCCGCTCGGCTCGTGTGTGTGTGCAGCATGATTCCTGCTCTATAATTATATATAAATATTTTTTTCCTTCAAACTTTCTGAGTAAAACTTGACTGTGAGGGGGATGTCTGTGTCTGTGAGAGAGGCAGGGGGGAAGAAGTGCTTATTTTGCATAACAACAAGCAGCGCAGCCAGGTGTGAATTAAGAGAGGGAGAGACCCTGAACGCACGCTAATATCATGCCGAAAATTTTCGTTGGTTTGCGAATTCTAAATATGCGGTCAGATACCACCAACCAGACACCAATGCAAACGCTGTGTTTTTAAGGTAGAATGGAGAGTTCCAATCAGACGCTTCAGCTAATGCATGGACTGTTGTTCAGCTTAACTACTCATTGCGAGCAAACTAGTGAATAAGCCGTTCTGTGTAACATTAACTAGTGTTTCTCTAACTTATATATTGTGAGTTGAGTTAACAGTGTCATAAAGCTATTTTTGGGCCACACAGTTAGCACGGGTAGCTAATTGTTGGCTAGCTAACTACATTGTTTTTTTAAGCTAAAACAGCCAGTTACAGGGTTGCCACGTCTCAATAAACTCTCCAGGAAAATGCCTGACAGAAGGCCGCCATTCAGCTGAAACTCACCCAAAATGTATTTATTTTATTGTTGAAGTTGTTGTTATTAATAGTAGTATAGTGTTTTAATACACTTTTATTATTAAAATCAGTTTAATTGTACATATTCTACTACTACTACAACTACTACTACTACTACTACTACTACTACTAATAATAATAATAATAGTAATAATAGTAGTAGTAGTAGTAGTAGTAGTAATAATAGTAATAATAACTTAACATAATGGAAAACAGAAGATATCTACATATTGTTTTGCATTTAAAGCATAGTATCCCCTTATCCTTCCTCTCTACTTTTATCTATATTTTCAGATCCCATTCCAGTCAATTATCTAATGTAAGACATCTGATGCTCTTCACCCTCAACTATTCATCGCTGCCTCTTTTTAGATCCTTATGGTTTTAATGCCTCAGTTATACATTCACAAGACAATTTATTAATTCTCCACTGTATTACAATCAATCAATCAAAATGTGTTTATATATCACTTTTTACAATGGCCATTGTCACAAAGCAGTTTTACATGATTAGCATCAGTCAAAACCCAATGTGAGCAAACCAAAGGCAACAGAGGCAAGGGAAAACCTATGGGACAGCCATGGCCTAGTGGTTAAGGATCTGGTCTGGTGACCTGAAGGTCACGACTGAAGTGACTTTGGCAGGTCATGACTGAGGTGCCATTGACCAAGGCACCTAACCCCCAATTGTAAGACGCTTTGGATAAGAGCGTCTGCTAAATGTCTCCCAATTATCTCCCAGCTCGCCACACATAAATCAGTGCTGTAGACCATCTTAGAGAACTCATTGGATCCACTTTGACAGACAATGAGATCATAATACACCAAACAAAATGCACTTTTATTTTGAGCAGAGCTTAAAAGATTTTAAGTTATTCAAAGAATGTATTAAATAAGTTAACTTATTCAAAATGTTTATATTAAAAGTGTTTAGCATAATTTTGGTGTTGTTTAGGTATAATGTCATAATAAATGTTTACCTTTATAATGTTTAAAAGCGGCCTCTGTTTAACAGAATGTGGTGGGTTGCCAGTTGGGCTTATTTTGGGCAAGTCTATATATACTATATATATACTATTATATATACTACTATTATATATACTATATAATTGGTGGATATTTAAGTTGTGATGCTGCAAGCCATGCTAGGTTCTTTTCCTTCTTATTTGGTATAAAGTGCAAAGCAAAAGGTGCCGGACACGCACAGTGTTTGTGAAGCTGCTGGTGGTTTAAAGCACATACTTTATTCACATTTTTATTGTTGTGACACCTGACAACATGTCGAGCCTGAGCTCAAATCTTATGCATGTAATCCGTATCAAAGCTAGTTTTATTCATCTCACCAGAAATTGTTCTGTGATCATCCATCACTGTTGTCTTCCGCTGGCGTTCAGATCTTTTTGCATTGATGAGTTCACCGGTGCTTTCTTTCTTTCTCAGGATGTACCAAAATACAGATTTTGCCACTCCTAATATTGTAGCAATTTCTCAGATGGGTTTTTCTGTTTTTGCAGCTTATGGATGGCTTGTTTCACCTCTCAATATAGAATTAGAATGTTTTTGGCAATTTGTCATGTTGGTCTTAAATTTCACTGAGAATGGTCTTAAAAGGTCTTAGTAAGGTCTTAAATTTAACTCACTGAAACCTGCAAAAACCCTGCAGCTTCTTTTTTTCAGACTTCTGTATTACATCATATACACACACCAATAAATACAAATAAGTACATTACTTTACTCACTGATACAATTCAGTACAAGTAAAAATACACTGATGACCAATCATAGTCAGAGACTGATGCACTTTTTTTAGCATTTATTTGAAATATTCATTGTGACAAAGCAAAGAGAGTGAACTCACAAATTCTTAAAAATTAAAGGTGTCAAAATTTGCTCTGTGCACAGTGTCAAAAAGGAACAAGTGTTCAGTGGTTGGCTGCTTAAAAAAGTATTCAATTCAATTAAATTCAGTTTATTTATAAAGCACATTTTACAGGCAGGGCTAACCAAAGTGCTGTACATTGAGGAATAAAAAATTAATAAAAAATGTAAAATAAAATCAACATATATGTATAGGTAAAACAAAATCAATAAAGAAAACATAATAAAAGGAACTGAATAAAATTTACAACAACTACAATAAACAACTTAAAATATCAGTTTAAACGTTTTCATAAGCCAGTGAGAAAAGGTGAGTTTTGAGACTAGTTTTAAAAACACTGATCGAAGACTGGGATCTGATATCAAGAGGCAAGGAGTTCCACAGTCTAGGTGCAGCGACTGAAAAGTCACGGTCACCTTTATGATTAAGCCGAGATTGAGGCACAGGAATTTATTTTAGGAGCTAAGCATCCTTTGTGTCTTATAGGAGCTTAACATATCACTGATGTATGGTGGGGCCATGCCATGGAGCGCTTTAAAAACAAAAAGTAGAAGCTTATATTGAACCCTATATTTGATAAGGAGCCAGTGTAGGGAAGCCATAACAGTTCCCCTTTTTTTGTACCGGTAAGCAGTCTAGCAGCGGCATTTTGAACAAGCTGCAATCGGGCCAATGAAGATTCACAAACATCCATGTACACTGAATTACAGTGATCTAGGCGTGTTGTAATAAAAGCATGAATGACTGTCTCAGAGTCAGCGAAGGATAAAACAGATTTTATTTTAGCGACTCTCCTTAACTGATAAAAACTACTTTTGACAACAGAATTCATTTATCCATCAAATTTAAGAGAAGAGTCCTAGGTTTCTAACATAGAGGAAAAGATTTGGAAAGAGGAATTTCAAATTATTGCCAATTAGTTCAGTACTGGCTGATGGACCAAATATAACTATCTCTGTCTTTTTATCATTGAGCTGAAGGAAGTTACTAGATAGCCAGTTTCGAACCTCCTTCATACACTCAGAGAGCTTGTGGAGGGAGTGGTTGTCCCCTGGTTTGAGTGGGAGGTACAACTGGGTGTCAACCAGCCTAAGGCATTCTCCTGAATCCCAGCAATGCTTTGAAGATGTTGTAAAAGAATACTGTGATCAATAGTATCAAATGCAGCAGTTAGGTCCAGCATGACTAGAATGATACAATTCTTGGTGTAGATAAGAAAATCTACATAAAACCTAACAAATTAAGATTATTTAAACATTTAAAAGATTAATCAATTAAATATATTTTGTGAAATGTGGCTCTTCATGGAAATGAAATTGGTTCTTTGACATTTCAACAACAACATATTGTAGCACCTCACTCAAAAATATGTTATATATTAGCTAAAATAATATATAACTAAGGCCAAGTAAAAAAAAAGAATTGGTGATCATCCCCGCCCGACCCTCTAAAAAGCACCCGACCGTTTTTTTTTTTTTTTTTTTTTTTTT
>BRDA01079035.1:0-17134 GCA_036984385.1 Crenuchus spilurus
CACCTAAGATGAACATTTCAGACCCCTCCATGATTTCTAAGTGGGAGAACTTGCAAATTCGCAGGGTGTTCAAATACTTATTTTCCTCACAGTATATTATACAGTGGCACGAAAACAACACCCGACCCACAGTGAAGCATGGTGGAGGGAGCTTTATGTTTTAGGGCTGTTTCTCTGCAGCTGGAACTGGAGCTTTAGTCAATGTGGATAGAATTATGAACAGTCCCAAATATCAGAATAGTTTGGCACAAAACCTTCAGGCCTCTGCTAAAAAGTTAAAGATGAAGAGGAATTTCACCTTTCAGCACAAAAATGACCCAAAGCAGACCTCCAAAGGTTTCACCCTAAGATCATCACCGTTTTGGAGCTCAGACCTGAATCCAACTCAAAATCTGTGTGATTACTGAAGAGGGCTGTACACAGGAGATGCCCTCACAATCTGACAGATTTGGAGAGCTTTTGCAAGGAAGAGTGGGCAAAGATTGCCAAGTCAAGATGTGCCATGCTGACAGACTCCTACCCAAAAAGACTGAATGATGTCATATATTCAAAGGATTAGTTTAAGGGTGTCCATATTTATGTAACTGCAATTATTAAACCACAAATACTTTACAGCTATTACTGTTTATTTTAAACACATAAGAACACGAATTCCCATCAGTTCTGTTGAATAAAACAGAAAACACTGAAACATGATGACAAACACTGTGTAGAGGGCAGCGGTGAGTAATGTTTATTTATTTGGCCACTTTGGAGCTACTGAGTGTTGACATTACAAGAAGCAGGACAGCTGAGTGCAGTTTAGTCACTTTTTAGCCTTTTACTTTAAACGGTGCCCACAAAATAAGACAATCAAATTATTTACAACAATTAATCATCAGCTAAACGTTCACAGGGACAGATTTGACCTCAGCTCACGTCTCTCTCACTACTGCTGAATGACTGTCTCTAAGTGGTGTCATATTAAACACACACACACACAGCATCAGTGGCTTTGTTTCCAGTATCAGCCAAGATCCTAGATTGAGTTACACTCGTTAAAGGCAAATTCCTTACACTCTTCTTCTGCACACACCATCACTGCTGAACACTGAGCACTAGCAAATAATGCTAATGTCATTATAATCTACACTCTCAGCAAAGACGGTTCTACATAGTACCAGAAAGGGCCCTTTGGCTTGGAACAATAGTAGAACCCTACACTTGTAAAAGAGATGGCTCTTCAATGGTCATTTAGTTAAAAAAAAGATTCTATATAGAACCATGAACACTTAAAAACCCAAAGGGTTCTCTGAAAGATGACAGGATTCTTCAGATTGATGAGGATGTGCTGTAGATGGTTCTATACAGAACCTTTTTGAAAGGGGTTCCTCTATTATTACCAGCTTGACATTGTAACAGCAGAAGAACCCTTTTGGGGGCAGAACCCATTTTCCAAAAGACTCTGTATAGAAACACATCAATCTGTAGAACCCTTTCATCATAGAAAGAACATTTTATCCACATGAAGGGTTTCTTCAGTGTACATAGAACCATTTTCTTTACTAAAGAACCTTTTCCTGAACCCTTTAAGCATTCAGAAAGTTCTTTGAGTGCTATACAGAACCGGTGCCTTTACTGAAGAACCCTTGAAGACGCCCCCTTTTTTAAGAGTACATCAAACACAAAGGTCATCAGTACTGACTGTAATTAGGCCGGTTGGTGAGGGATGCTGTTCATGAATAGAGAATTCTAGTCATCATTGTTGTCATTTGTTATGTTGCTCAAATTCAATCCGCACTGTTCACTGCTTGTCACATCTTGCACCACTTCACAGATGTCAGGATGGCCTTTGTTCAGATGTAAATGAATGCATCATCAGTACAAATCTTTACAGCAAGCTTTTATGAAGGTAATATGTCATCAGATTACTTTTGTCTGCATCCTTTTCTGACTTGAATCTATTAGTTAGATCCACTGAGCACGGAAAAGCCCAAGGTATGGTTAACGGAGGTCATGGTGAAAGACTATCTATCCATCCATCGCTCCATTATCTTCCACTTAATCCTGATCTGGCACAGGATCCTTCCCCAGCACAGGGTACCAATCCATCACTGAATAAACACACATGGACAATTTAGAGTGCCCAATTCACCAGAGCTCCATGCTTTTGGACTGTGGACTTTTGGACAGCAAATGTACAAGGACTGAAATACAGACTATATCAATATCAAAACACATCTTCTGGACATTCAGTGCAGGGCTCTAGAGTGCGACCAATTCGGTCACACATGCGACCTTATTTATCAATGGTGGAACCAAAAAAAATCTGAGGTCACACCAGTGAGACCAGACGTTCTAAGGGAAAAGGCCCCATGTGATCAAGAATGGAATAAAAACACTACTGTTTGTTTGTGCTGCATTTGTGCTGGGGGGTTTTCCACAAAGCAGGATTTCCAAGTTAGCCAGATAGTTTAAGCCATACTTTGAGGACTGACCAATACTGACGTCCTGCTGCTCTTTTCTCATTGGACAGGTTCAATTTTAGGCTTGCGTTACCTGGCTAAACTGAGAAAGCCTGCTTTGTGGAATATGCTTTGTGCTGTTGAAAGCATCGTTTGTGCTGCTTCCGTTTTAAAGATATATTAAAATGTTTTTTATTACCTGTGACGTCACTCAGCCCCCCATATGTCACCAAAACGGACTCATTCCTTTGTGCTACGTTTGTGCTGGTTTGTGCTGTTTAATTTGCTAGTTATAAAGCTCTAAATTGTTGGGCGAGTGACGTCACTCAGCCCCCCCATATGTTGCCAAATCGCACTAAAACGGTCTCATTCGTTTGTGCTACGTTTGTGTTGGTTTGTGCTGCAAAAATATTTGTTTGTGCTGCTTCTGTATTAAAGATACGCACCCTGATTCTCTTAATGGACACAAAGCACTGTTTTACGTCACTTTGGATAACAGCATGTCCCAAATGCTGAAAATAATGTAAATATGAACATAAATGAAATATGGTGGATTTTACAACAGCGCCAAACTAGCTTAGCCAATCAGATTTTAGGGCCGGAAATATCCATTTTATAAAAATACTTTTTACTTTTTATTTTTTACTTAAATACTTTTTAAGTTTGTACCAGTAAAATAAATGTTTAAGTGTTTTGTTTTTCTGCTTTCATAAATTGTTGTGTTATTTTAATTGGCACAGGTTTACAGCTCTATACCTTTTTCATTATAATAGCACAAATATTTATTTTAACTGCACAAACCAGCACAAATGAATGAGATCATTTTGGTGCAATTTGACCCTTTATGGGGGGCTGCTTGATGTAACATGTCATAAAATGGTTTTTTTTAATGTATCTTTGATACAGAAACAGCACAAACAATGATTTCTGCAGCACAAACAAATGAGAGTTTTGGTGCGATTTGGCAACATATGGGGGGTTGAGTGACTTACCTCGCCCAACTTTTAAAGCTTTATAACTAGCGAATTAAAATAGCACAAACGTTTATTTCTGCAGCACAAACACAGCACAAACGAATGAGACCGTTTTGGTTCGATTTGGTGACATATGGGAGGCTGAGTGACGTCACAGGTAATAAAATGCATTTTAACATCTTTAAAACGGAAGCAGCACAAACAGTGCTTTCAATATCTGTCGTGGTTCAGATATTCCTGTATGTGTGTACGTTTGAAAATGTGTGCGCTGCAGTCTGAGCGTGGTGAGTAGCCTAGGCCCATCAAGTAAACAGAGTGAATGTAGCCGCGGATGATGAGAGAAGATGAAAAGAACGATTGACAACTTTTTCGTTAAGAATGTTAAGTTAAGGCCTGATCCGTCCGAAAATCATAACCAATGCTCTGACACAGAGCCATCGACCTCCCAGGTTATGTTGAGCTGTGGTCCTGAGACGACATCAGAAAATGAGCCACATACGATAGACTCTGAGCCAGAACCCACTGAAAATAAAAGGGGGAAAGTGTATACATTTTGAAGACTGTGCCTTGACCAGTTTCCCTGGCTAAGATACAGTAAAGCTGATCATATAATGCACTGCATTTATTTTTTCAAATTTCATTTATGTTGAGATGTTTTAAGTTCAAATGTCAGCTCAGTGAAGCACTTTAAGCACCAACACTTTTTCAGTAAGTTACCTTTCTTGTAGAATTGTGCTGCAAATAAAGAAATTTATGTTGACCAGATTGTTAGTTAATCATTTACAAGTCAATATTGCCTATATGGACAGCAATTTAAAAAAAGAGAACCTGTAACACTGTGGTGTTAAATGCGATGCAGTCGAAAATTTGGGTGCACCTAACTTTTGTTCTGGTGCACCTAAGAAAAAAATTTAGGCACACCAGGGCAAAAAGTTAGTCTACAGCCCTTTGGTGGTTGTTCAGGATTTAAAAATGTTCTACATTGTAGATTAATACTAAAGTCATCCAAACATATGTAATTATTTAGTAAACAAACAAGTGTTAAACAACCAGAGTATGTTTTATATTTTACATTCTTCACAGTAGGCTCCTCTTACTTAGATGCAGCTTTCTTGGCATTTTCTCAGTCAGCTTTATAAGGTAGTCACCTGGAATGGCTTTCAGTTAACAGCTGTGTCTTGTCAAGAGTTAATGACTTGTATTTCTTGCCCTCTTAATGTGTTTGAAACATCAGCTGTGTGTCTACCTTGAAGTAAAATCGAAAACATGTTTTGGTTTAACACTTAAGTTAATTATGTAAACTCCACCCACAACTTAAACCCAACACCTCAGTGCTGGAAGAGGAACCGGCTAACCTCCAAGCCGGCAAAGGACTAATGTGGCCAAAAATGAATAAAAGATGCCAATGAGCAGATCACTTCACTTTCAGATAGTTCTCACATTTCCTGACTAGAGAATAGACAAGCTGTGTCAATCGAATTCAAGTTGAAGTTAATTCAAGAGGTTTTCATATCAGATATACAGTGGTACCTTCAGATACGAGTTTAATTCTGTAACAGAGCTCGTAAGTCAGTCAACTTATATATCAAACAAATTTCTCCCATTTAAAATATAACTGAAATAGATTTAACCTGTTGCAGCCCTGTGAAACATCCCCAAACCATCCTAAATTATGGACAAAAAGACATGTTTTGAATTAAGAAACACACACATATACACTTTACCAATACATAACAAAATATTTACATTTCAGATTTCAATAAATATTTGTGTAAAATAATTTTTGGGGAATTCTCGCTGTAGCATTTTAAATTTGTGGGGAATTCGATGCACGCGGTACTGTGTAGATGTGTAGTGCACTGTACAGTAAAATCTTCTCCCATTTCACTTCAGCATCCCGACTGCTGCCAAAAAATTCAACAACTGGCTTAAGAATGGGATGCCATGGTTCGTTCTTTGCAGTTCAGTATAAAGCAGCAGCAAGTCTCCATATCTATGCTCAGGGCCGGAATTTCTGAATTTTTTTTGGAATTTCGCTCGGATCTCGAACAAAAATATGGATGAAGTTGCAGCACGTATGTTAAAAAATTTGTATGTTGGTCTGCTTGTATCCCAAGGTACCATTGCATACAGTACAGTACAGTACATAATGAAACGATACAATGTTCCTGCAGAACCAGGTGAAGCACAGAACAGCGCTTTGACTACACTTAGACACATTACAGGACAGGAAAAATGTAATGATGATCAGTACACAGTACTGAGTGATTGACTGGTGGGAACTTTAAGCAAGATACCAGCCTACAGTGATTGTGCAATTGTACAATGTGCAAATATTGCAATAGATGGGGACAGTATATAGTGATGTGCAAAAGTGCAGAGGTATTTAGTCCCTGACAGAGTCTAATGACCTCTATGTCACTGTCAGAAGACTGTGCCATGTCTGTGCTCAAAGAGAATGAGCACTATTTATAGCTTAAGAACAGTAGGGGAAAGGTTAGCTGCCCAGTGAATTTTTCTTAACGACTCCATTATTTTAGGGGCGTCAAACTTTACCCTGCTGATCTGGCTCTTTGTGCACCTACACAAATGCTGAATTGATGTACCTTGAAGCTAAAGAGACCTTGTTTCTGAATGAATAATGAAACGGAGCCGGTTACTCTTAACACTTAATGGTGGCAGTTCTCACAAAACACAGAAATAAACTGATTCTGTGCCAACTCAGTAAGGGAATGTGATTCATAAATGGCACACGAATCTCTCAGAAATGAACATCCAAACCAGGCAGTGAAAATCAGACCCAAAAATGTAATGGGTTCAAACACTACAGCAGTCTATATACCAGCATGGGAACATTCCAAACACATGGGCACTTTGGAAAAGTGGCTGGAACACTTGGCCAGCTTACTGGGAATTCTAGGTTCACATCCATACAATTAATCTCCTTCCAGCATGTCCTGCCATAAAATTCCTAAGAGCTCTGAAAAAAATATATAATACTTATAATAAACCTGACTACAAAAAAAAAAAAAAAAAAAAAAAAAAAAAAAAAAAAAAAAAAATAATATATATATATATATATATATATATATATATATATATATATATGACACACACATATATACAGAAATGTATAGCAATAAAGTAGAACTACTTCACTATTGTACTTAAATACTAAAATGTACACTTTACTGGAGTATTATTTTCTTCTCCTACTTCCACTTTTACTTCACTACATATTTTCCATTAGTTTAATACTTTTACTCCGATACATTTTTTTATTTGCTGTATAGTTACTCGTTACAATTATAGGTAGGTGACGCTGTCACCGGGTCAAGCGATCAGGCTGTCTCATGAGAAAACTGCACATTCTCCGGTCGCATCCCGCCTTTTACTCTGAGCCTGCCTTCACTTTAGCTTCGTAAGCCGAGATGGAAGAGCTAGCAACACCTCCTTCACCACTTTCAGCACCTTCTACACCGAGTGATCGTGGCAGTGAGGGTGAGGAAGGAGATGGTGAGAAGGAGTTCTCTGTCAGGTTAAACACACCCCTTCCAGCATCAGCAGCCTGCGAGAGGCTTTTTAGCATTGCAGGATTAGTCTTTAGCCCTAGAAGAGCAAGACTGAATGCATTCAGTTTTGAAAACCAACCAAAAAATAAACAAAAGATTTCTGGATTCCTTAATATGACTGCTTTATGCACCAGTTCAAGAAGAGAATAAGCCATTGAGGGGAAAAAAGCACAAGCAGCTTTAAAGGGGGAAGTGTTAGCCCAGTTTTTTAAGTTGCTTCTTGTTTTTACATACAGAACACTTGTATTTGTGGTCTTTGACAGCTTTGATTTAAGTTTATATATAAACAATCTGATAATCAAACTTTGACTGCTTTCTTTAATTAATACAAAACACAATACTTGTACTTTTTCCTTTTAGTACTTGACTAATAATTTTTAGAATAAACTACTTGCAATACTTAAGTACAAAAAATGCTGAATACTTCTGTACTTCCACTTAAGTATAGTTTTTAAAGAAAGCTTCAACTTCTACTCAAGTCCATTTTTAATAGAGTACTTGTAGTTTTACTCAAGTATGGGTCTCTAATACTTTATACATGTCTCTCTGTGTGTATATATCTGCTGCAAAATAAACCTCTGAATGCAATTCTTCATCTAGAAATCTCAGAGGATCTACTATTCAGTCTTTATCCAACAATGCCATTCATCCCCAAAAAGAAAATTCAGTATGTGATGAAAAATCAGCTAATCATTAACAGGGTTGCTAGCAGTGCAAGAGTTTGTATATGCAGATAACCTAAACACCAGCAGACCTGAAATACTTGCAAATTGCACTGGCAAAGGTCCTGCATTCTTCAAAGTAATTATACCTTTTTTACAATTTAAAGAGGAAAATTAGACATCTGGAAACATTTTATTCTTGTGTTATTCTTCTGTCTCTTTGAATCCAAATGCACAGCTTTCCAGGAAGCTAAGAATGTTTAATACTGAACATTATTCACTCACAATGAACATGAATATTTATTTTCTCACATCACGAGAACAAAAATAGCAAAAAGGTGACTTATCTGGACCACTGGGAGATCAATGTTGATGAAAAGAGAAGAGAGATTCTCCATTTTTACTGTGCAACAGCAGAACTGAAAGGGACAGTCTACATGTGTTTGGATTTAAACTAAAGAAAAATTCTTTTTTGAATTAAAATCTGCTTTTGAATTGTGTGAAACAGTGTCTCATCCCTAAATATGACTGCTGAAGGCACAGCTTCAAATCCATTAACCAACATCATGAACAAGCTTGCTTATGACATCATGTCACTGGAGGCACTGATTGAATTTTACTCTATTGAATAAAAAGCCTCTACATGCCATATTTCACCCACTTTGCTCTCTTAATCAGGATCTGAACCTTTGGCTTTCTTTTCAAAAGAAACTGCTTAAGAGATTCCTGAGTTGGCATTAAGCTGAACTGAGTCAGTACTGCTGACTACATGCTCATAATCCATTAATTTTAAAGATGTGGTCTTCAGACTAGACTCCAGGCTTCTCTATTAAACACAATGAAGCCAGGGCATCCATGTAAAACAGTTATTAGGCTTTTCAACAAACATGCAATCCCCCATTCTGAATCCACCCCAAACGTGATGGCTAACTAATAAAACTAAATACCTCAAAAGGTTTCCAGGATTTCCCAACGGCTTTGAAACAGTAAAAGCTTGGATGTGAGCTCAGGCCAATAATTTGAACCCTCCAAAAGCTGAATATCTTTCCAGCTATCCAGAGGCCTTCAGTTCAGTGGCAAGAGCGCTTGGCGTTGCTTCTGACTTTTCTTGGATTTACAGAAAAGCACCGGTATGCTGATTTTCCGCAGTGTGTCCAAGGAGAACTCTCTCAGCTAACTTCCCAGCGGCGAGGCAATCGTACACGAATGGGAAAAGGTCTACAGATGGAGTTCTGATCACTCACTGAACAATTTAACAATTAATTTTGTGGACGCTGAAGAAATAATGCTAATTATTAGTCTAGTTTAAGTCTGTATCCACTATAACTGTCATCTGAAAACTTGTAAGTTTGACTAAAATGCTGGATGACCATTGTCTTCTGTTGTTAAATTCTGATGGAGAGCCACATCTAGTTCATATTTTCACATGACTTTTTGTCTTTAAAACACTCATTATCTTCTCAGATTATTCTGTAGTGTTGGGGCGACAATAATTCAAACCTTACCTCTAATTCTTCCCCAATTACAGTCAGGGGTGAATAGATTGTGAATCTTAGAGGCACAGTATGTAGTTTCCAGCGACATCTAGTGGTTTAGTTTCCATATTGCAACCACCTGAAGACCCTCCCCCCCCCCTTCCAAACACGAAGGAGTCTCTACAGTGGCCGTAAGTAGGGGTGGGCGATACAAGGAATTTTGGTATCGATCCGATACCAAGTAAAACAAAGCTACAGCGCCATCGAATTTGAGTGGCCAATTTGTCATTACAACACAAACGTTTTTTTCAGTTCGCTAGCTTCGTTTGTCCTTTTCGAACTACTGTAGAAACATGGCGATGCAACATGGCGGCCTCAGTCGGTGTTCGACCCGTGACCAATGTAGATTTAAACAGCTTATTCTAAGGCAAAATAATCAAACGCCTTCTTAGTTTATAATTATTAGATGTGTTTTTAATAATTTTTATTAGTGATTATCTTAAATTTTGATAAAAGATAACCCGAAATATTACATACTGTACCTTTAAATATAAAGCATTCAATACTTACGTCTCTAGTGGGGGGAAGGGGTGGAGCTGATTCTCTGATGTAAAAAGTCAGGTTGATGTCAGGATGTCAACCAATGATAGCTGAGCTGAACTGAAGGTGTCAGTGTGTACAGAAGTTAAAAGTGGTTAAACGGTGAGTGAGAGACTTGTGGAGTGCATGAGTCTTTATAATGTGAGCTGTTATGGTTTCATCCATATGCTTTTTTTGCTTTTCTGACTTCTCTCACAATTAGCACTGCAATGGTTTTAGCATCATCTGCCATGTTTGTTTACATCTAGTTCATGAAAAGCCCGTCTATTCTCGCGATATAACAGTTCTGGTGAAACTCTCACGAGGTTTTGAGGCTCATCGCTGGTCTGACATGACTTCATTTTTTTTTTTTTACAAATCTAATTTTTTAAATCTAAAACACCCATCTATATATTTTTTTTTTTTACCAAAGTGTTGCACAGGCTTTTGCTCATCATAAACTCAGCAACAGCAGTGTCAAAACAGTAAGAGTGTCATAAATCTAAATTTTGATTAAATAATCTGCTCTAAACTTGGACTTTCCAAAAACCTATTTTCAGATGTGCTGATATATTGTGAAAACACGCTCTAAACATTTCTATCCAAGACTTTTGAGCTCTGAACTGAATAAACAGAGGTGTTGACTACACTCTGGTCATTACAGTTTTTAGAAATTGTATGTGGTTTTATATTTAAAGGTTAACAAATGTGAGTTGATGTGTTTCACTCATTCAGTGGTTCCTAGATTGAATATTTATGAAATACTTGTGAGGTGAGAGGTTTTTTTCCTCATGGTCACCTCAGGGGAGATGTCTTTGTTTACGTTCACATTCCACACCGTTCCACCAGTGCTATGTCTGGAATTACCATGTCATCATCGTAATCATTTGGCAGGGAGTACAGCGCAGCGGTCTGACTCGCTCTCACAAACGTGTCTTTGCTTATTTAAGGTCCTTTCACAAATGTCCAAAAAGATATTTTGATTATATATATAGTGTATATATACACACACACGCGCACACACACACACACACACACACACACACACACATATATATATATATATATATATATATATATATATAAATTTATTTATTTGAAAAGTATATATACATATACGTATATATTTTTAACATTTTATTTAAGGTTTCTGGGGTATGTTTCATTTTGTTTTTAGGATACAATCTTGCAGAGTTTTAAAAAGTGAATTTGCAGAATTCCGTTAATATCCTGCTTGTGGGAGAGCCAACTTCAGAGGGTTTTAAACGTCCAAGTCTATAATCAATAATTTCAGAATACAGATGCTGATCTGGATCAAGTCTCATGTATTCCTATTAAAGGCGCCCAAGATCAGTATTCTAATTTTATGAAGTTTGATAAATATTGTCCTCGGTCTCTTGAGAACAGCCATGTTTGAAGAAGCATATCTTCATGGAAAGCATGGGCTCTGAGGTGGAGCAGTGCCTCCACAGCCCCACATTACATCCTGCTGTCCCACGGGACAGCGTCTGGCTCCGCAGGCTTGGGTGACATCATTAATGGAGGTCTGGGCTGGGGCAGGACTCTTGAATAATTTAGAAGCCCTGTATGCTGAGTATGACCTGGGCAGCCATTCAGGCAAGGACCTTCTCCCTAAGTGCATTAGGATAAAGAGTGAAGGAAACTGGCCCCTATTGACTAAATGCAATCAATACGCCTTTTTTTCTGGGCACACAGGATGATGGGATATGAGACCTTGTGGAAAATGAAGTTAAGAAGACATAATTGAATTGAATTAGCTCTCATCTCCAGATCTAGTTCCCCCTTCTAATTGAAATCATCTGGGTGCCAAAATTGCTTGGGTTGATGTATATGGTTACAAAGCAGATTTGGCAGGAAAGAATCTACTCACTACCAGTTTCAGCCCAACTCAGAAATAAACAAAAAACCATTGGGGGGAAAAATTACATCATGTCCATCTCCTGTTGTACATATGAGTGGTGATAAATTATCAGATGTCTTCAAGTCGGGGGCGTACGTGTACCATTCATGTGACTGAAACATGTAATGCAATACCATCAATGGCCATTCTAATAATATACAGTATACGGCTAAATAACTCTCGCTCCTAAAGCCTGGCTGAGATGTTGTTTAGGCTCCCCATGCTTAGTGCCCAAAGGATTTTGATTTATCTTTATGCCTTGGTGCTGTAATCACCGGTAAATGTTGGTGACTGACAAACACAAATATTACACTTTAGCTGGATAATCTGGAGGGTAGAAATCCTCATCTTCTACATCAGTCCAGACACTTAACAGAAGACTACTCAGATTATAGCCGAAACGACACAAATGACCCTGAATGGTGATATACTGTGTCCACGTACAGTCCCTCAGGATTTATGACAACTAGATAATACGTGAAACTCACTCATGAAGGTCAAGCAGAAGCATCTAAATGCTGATCCCAAAATCCATCAGTATCATCTCAGTCGCCCTCACCTTTAGTTTTTGCTCAGTTCTCTTTTTTTACCCATCTCTTTGTTCTAGAACCTGTCACCAAGATATAATGGCTTTGGAACTGCATGTTTTATTGAGCATCATTATAATACAACATGATGGCAATGAAACTAATACATACTCTGGGTCTGTCTTGATACCTAGTGATCTCTCTACATAGTCAGTATTTTACGTCACAGTAGGAGTGACTTCTCAGAAAATTATTGAGAACTTATTTGGACTGAATATCAAGAAAGCATCGAATGCTTCCTCAGTCATTAAGACAATCCCACAATGCAATGTGGTCAACAAACCCATGCCCAGCAGCCAGCAACAGAGCAAGCAGCCATGTGATAATTAATTGTATGAATAGTTTACATTTAATAAAGTTATTCTACTAAATTTGCTCTAAAAACTATAAGAACAGATGTATGGTGAGGCCTTTTAAATGCTAGTGGGTTGGAATAAGTGATGTCATCAATATGTAATTACAGCATCTGTCTTATAAGGGTGAACGATGAGCTCACTAGGTATTGAGACAGACCTTATGGCTATAAACATGGAAGGTTTAAATAGCCATAAACATATGTAGCTGCACCGCACGGCATTATTGGATTGCCTTAATGACTGAGGAAGCATTCAATGCTTTTGATATTCAGTCAAAATAAGGTCTCAGTATGCAGCGTTTTGAGGTATTTAAGAAATGAGAGTGTTTCTCTCGGAGGCATATAAAATGCTGTCTTTATAGAGAGCTGACTAGGTATCGAGACATACCTGTAAATGTACATCTATAGTGTACAGTAGAATGCAGGCCTTGCACACAGTCAAAGAAGCAGTAGCTTATTAATCTCAATGGATAGTTGTTCAAGAGCTCGTTAGACGTCCATTTCCAGTCAATGACAGTGTTTTGAGTCACAAGTTAGTTTGCACAGTAGGCTTCACTGTAAAGTCCTCAGAGCAATTACTGAACCACACATAGGAATGACAAGCCATGCCCTTTTACAACAATCAAGTTCACTTCTTCTGTAATTAAGTGAGTTACAATGCACACTGTGATGCTGGAAGTTTTATGGTAATGACCAACTATAAGACAATCAGTGTTTCACACTCTGTTTCAGGTGATAATTAGACAGCAGTAAAAGCTCTTTTGTCCATTTTCTTCAGCGTCTGAGATCAATCCTGAGATTTACTTTCTAGTTCCTAACTTCTTAGCCCAGCAGAGGTTGTTTAAAAGCTTGCTTATGACCCGGCCTGTGTTGTTCAGCCCCTCCAAAGCCGTAGGTCCAGGGACCATTCTAGATCAGTTAATTGGAAAGAACTGAAAGCCCCGGTGCCCGTTCACACCTGGCTGAAACTGAACACCAAGGCTGGGGCACAATAGGAGCCTTTCTTCCCTCGGTGTGCCATTGAGCAGCAGAGGTCTGTAAAGCTCAGGAAGCACATTGGGCTTTTATTTGAAAATCTATAAATTCTGAAAATGAATGCCTCTGTGTTTATTTATGCGCGGGGGCTCCAGGCACCGAGAAGCTTTGGCCCGTCTGCCAACTGCCCTCTACAGCAGTCCATGGACGCCCGGTGGAGGACCAAACTGGGGTGAACAAAATCTGGAGAGATAGTGTGACTTCAAGTAATACAACAACATGTATTAGTGGGTTAGCAAAATAGGACATGTACACCGTAAACAAAAATACTCTTGTTTATTAATCACCAGTATTAATCACCTGAATAAAAAGGCTTTTTAAAATGTTCTTACATTGCACAATAATACTCTAGTTTGAAATGCAGCCTTTTTTTACATATACATATATTTATATTTAATCATTCATTGTATATAATATCCTTGAAAGATTCAGAGAAATCTCTGTATGCACGGAGTAAATACAAAGACCAGTACTGGATGGTTGTGATTTCTCTTTAGGTAGTTCTGCTTTAAAAACACAATAATGTGGTGGACATCACTGCATGGGCTCAGGAACACGTTTGAAATCCACCATCTGTGAGTATAGTTCATCACTGCATTTGCAAATGCAAGTTAAATCTCTACGACGCAAAGAAGAAACCATATCTAAACTAGATCCTTCTTTGGCCACCAGCTCTTTTAAGATGAACTAATGGAAAAGTGTCCTATGGTCCAACAAACCAAAATCGAATGTTCTTTTTGTAAAATAATCGATGTCTGGATGGATGGACTTACACATCTGCAAAGGCATCATTAATGCTGAATAACATATACAGGTTTTGAGAAAAACATTTTATGCCATCCAGACATCTTTTTCATGAAACGTCTTGCATATTTCAGTAAGACAGTGTCAAGCCACATTCTGCATGTATTACAACAGTAAGTCATGATGCTAAACTGACCCACCTGCAGTTCAGACCTTTCTCCCAATGGAAACATTTGGAACATTATGAAATTAAAACTTGACAAAACTGTTGAGCAACTGAAATAATATAAAACATGAATAGGAACATTTCATGTTCAAAACTACAGCAGCGGATCTCATTTCCCGCTTACAGAGTGTTATTAAGAGGTGATGCAACACAGTGGTAAACATTCCCTTGTCCCAAATTTTTGAACATGTTGCTGGCATCAAATTCAAATTGCAATAACTTTGTTTGGACATTTGATAATTTAGTCTTTGTACCTTTTTCAGTTAATTGTAGAATTTAAATATTAGCACATCATTGCATTACGCTTCTGTTCACATGTTGTATATTCCATCTTTTTGGGAAACGGGGTTATAAACATGACGACAGAGTGCATACTCTACTTTGAATATGCAACTATAGTTCTGTTGAGTTTCTACTCCAACAACACATCATCTCTGCTACTAGTATAGCCAATAGTTGTCCTTGAAAAAGAAAATAAAAAGAAAATTAGTAGCATGGCTGAACAAAGAATCTGGCACTGGCTCTGCTCTGGAAGCTTTGACGTTGTAAAGCGAACTCACCAGCCAGCCGTGACCTCAGGCTTCAAGTATGGGTTCTCGGCAGTGCAAAATCTTCCAGAACAGCCTGACTGAGCCTCAATATCATACTGTGGGTGGAGTCCAGGAGATAAGTCCTGCCCCTGAGAAAAAGAAAGCATTCATAAGTCATCAGAGAGCTCAGTGGAAGTTAGAACTTTATCTGCTGCTATACTAGCCTGGAGCTTTCTGCTTTGGTTTCCATAAGAAGTCATTGAGCTGCTGTTAAGTCAGATTGTGTTCATCCAGCCCCTAGACTCTGACTATGCCATACCCTGCTGAACTAAAATAATACAAATATGGGTCATTTTCAATTAATTTAGTGTAAAAACAGAATAAAGACCCATCTGAGGATGCCCACAGTATGGCTCTAACAGCAAGACGACAAAACTGATGTCCAAGATCCTGAAGATAGTGCACTACAGCAACCAGCCTTTGACGATAAATGCAGTGTGATGCATCAAGAAATGTCACATGAAATTGCACCAGAAGACTCACATTGATCCTTCCCTGCTAATCAATCCGATTTATCAGAAAAGACTACAGCATGTCTGCCTACAACACTACAGCTGTGCTGAAGTAGTTAATGAGACACTGACCATGGCCTTCAGTTCAATCCATGACTGATGTTGAGCAAATCATTTAATCATGAACACAATTGACTGGATAAGTCAGTGGGTGATGCCCACAGCCAAATGGGAAAGTAGAGATTTTTAAAGGCAGAAGGGATTAATGGTAAGACAGCACCCTCTGTTGGAACTAACAAGTTTCAAACATGAGCCTGTCAACATGGAGGCCTACTTACACTACAGTAAAACCACAATTATATACAAGTTGGTGAAGATAGCTGGCATTAGATATTTCTGAGAAATTAACAGATTTGCCAATAAGTAAAACTTTTTATTCATGAATTCACAGTCTAACTTTGAAAGTAAGATGCTCCAGTTAGGGTGGGGTGTTAATTTTAAAATGTCACCAGATCTGCTATGTACCCACAAAAAATGAAAATATACATAAAACCAATGAGAATTGTATATAATATAGATATGGGCTTAAAAACCCAAATGGACGGAGACTTAGAAGAATCAAGAAAAAGTGTCAGGTGTAAAATTTTAATAATTATCAGTATTTCATGAATGGTTGCAGCTACAGTCCTGCAAATTGGCTTAAAATAACCAAAAACCATATGTTTATATTAAACTTTAATAGTAACAATAGGCTTTTTGACAACCCTTTTCAAGTTATTTGAGAAAAAAAAAAAAACATTTTTTGTGATAATTTTCATCAAAATCAACAACAATCAAGTCACAGAACCACAAAAATCTGTTCCACACAAAGGTTTTGGCAAATTATTTCCATCAAATATAGTTCAGTTGTAAACAATGAAATGGCTGTAAAACAGCTTTCTTAGTAATGTAGTTACATATTATACACGACTATGAACAAATCATATTCAAAGTTCCAATGTAGCCTCTGCAATAACCGCAACTGATCAAGCACTCTATCACATTCTTCTTAGTGGGAAGAACACCAGGAGGTAGTGTGGAACACTCTGTATACACAGTCTCATATATAATGTTCTGTGTTTTGGTCCTGGTCTGTCTAAATGCCATCTTTCTTATTTTATAACTATTCTACTTTCTGTACAATCACCAGTTAAAATCACTGGAAAGTAAGAACAATTTCCAAGACTGACTCAAGGAATTAGAAACAGCTAGAAGTACCTAAATGTAAGATGTACTAAATGAGACTTACTTCAGTAGCAGATATTTTCAAATAATGATCACATGAATTTAAAAGAAAAGGCAAGCAGTTATACAGCTTTGAAGTGGTATTCTGCATCTGAAAGACAAAGTTGGTATTTCATCAAAAATTGTCCCTCAGCAGCCCTTTACAGTGATTTAAAGTATGAAAATTTAATCTAGACACAAGGTAGAATGTCAAGCTATATGTCTCACTAGTAAAGCCCCAAAAACAGATTTTCT
>BRDA01079035.1:17144-30286 GCA_036984385.1 Crenuchus spilurus
TAGTGTTTTTTACAAAAAAAAAAGAGTTTATTGAACTTTTCCCAACAGTTTTTCGGATAACAATGATAATTTCAAATTATATTTGTATACCAAAAACCAATAAAATTCGGTTAAACGTCCTGACATCGACGTTGGTAAGTACTTTATGACTACTAATAATTTTAAAATGTGGACTGTGAAAAAGAACCATATGTTTATATTAAACTTTAATAGTAACAATAGGCTTTTTGACAACCCTTTTCAAGTTATTTGAGAAAAAAAAAACATTTTTTGTGATAATTTATCAAAATCAACAACAATCAAGTCACAGAACCACAAAAATCTGTTCCACACAAAGGTTTTGGCAAATTATTTCCATCAAATATAGTTCAGTTGTAAACAATGAAATGGCTGTAAAACAGCTTTCTTAGTAATGTAGTTACATATTATACACGACTATGAACAAATCATATTCAAAGTTCCAATGTAGCCTCTGCAATAACCGCAACTGATCAAGCACTCTCACATTCTTCTTAGTGGGAAGAACACCAGGAGGTAGTGTGGAACACTCTGTATACACAGTCTCATATATAATGTTCTGTGTTTTGGTCCTGGTCTGTCTAAATGCCATCTTTCTTATTTTATAACTATTCTACTTTCTGTACAATCACCAGTTAAAATCACTGGAAAGTAAGAACAATTTCCAAGACTGACTCAAGGAATTAGAAACAGCTAGAAGTACCTAAATGTAAGATGTACTAAATGAGACTTACTTCAGTAGCAGATATTTTCAAATAATGATTACATGAATTTAAAAGAAAAGGCAAGCAGTTATACAGCTTTGAAGTGGTATTCTGCATCTGAAAGACAAAGTTGGTATTTCATCAAAAATTGTCCCTCAGCAGCCCTTTACAGTGATTTAAAGTATGAAAATTTAATCTAGACACAAGGTAGAATGTCAAGCTATATGTCTCACTAGTAAAGCCCCAAAAACAGATTTTCTCAAATTGTGGTGAAAGTATTGCCCCTAGCCATACATACATTATATACATTATATACACACACACACAGAAATGCATATAGAAACATGGGGTTTCTGGACATTTTGAGCCTAATTTTGTGTCTCTAGGATCAATACTTTTGATATAGATTTTTCAAAAATTTCATTGACCTGAAGATCTTTATATGGCACGACCATATGGGCTTTTGCCTTATTTTTACAAATCAATGCCATAGCAGTGCTAGAATAGATCCAGATAAAAAAGGTGAGTACACGAACAATCTGAAATCATCACCCCCCCCCCCCCCCCCTCTAGTGAGTTATCTAGTCAATCCATAATGGTTATACTACACATGGGTAAACACTTGACCAGTGGTCAATATGGTAAACAGGTTTGTCAACTTCTACTGTTCATGTCAGATTCAGTCAAGAATAAAGCAGCTCCACCAGAATTGACCACCATGGTCAAAACTTGATGTACCAAGAGCCCTTGAAGCACTGCTCAAGCCACCATCCTTCACAAAGCAAGACCAGCATCCACACACCTCCACCCTCCAAGTAGTGGAACAAACTCCTCCCAGGGTCCAAGTAGTCTCACTTGCTGCCTTCAGCAACAACTGTAGACCAAGAGTACTTAGCTTATTGTACTCAAGCCCGTTTAGTATTGTAACATCTGTACATTGATTAGTGCTCCCTCTTTAAAGTACAAATGGTCACATTTACAGTTTTCTGCTTACCTGAGAAGTAGCTGATAAGGCCAGTCCAAATGGTGCTGTTTAGAATCAGAGCTGTGGGAGTAACACCAATATGGCAACTCCAGTCACCTAAAATACTCCATTCATGTTAAACCTTTCAAATTATAACCCTGTCACTTCAGTTTTAGGACACCATGACTGGTTCTTATGCCTTACACTTTTAAACAATGACTTGTCCTTCAACTTCCATATTTAGCTACCCTTGTCCCAGCCTTTGTAAAAGCAGGCAAACCCCATCACAGTGCCCTCTTATGTTCACCATACATATACTTAAAAGGTTTACCATCAACAACTGGAATAAAGTCTTAAAAGCTTTATTTGAAAATTGATAGAGATTGCACAGCACACATCACATTATCAACTTGTATAACGGCAGTGAAGTAGTAAACCCTGGTCATATGTACAAACTAAAAGCTTAAGTAAAAACATGCATTTATGTTACAATTTACAGTCAGCACATGGTGCTAGAGTCTTCAAATCTCATTAAGAGACTTCCTTGGCAAGGTCCTTGATTAGTGATGACTTCAGCTGAGAAAGGGAAGCAATCCTCATTTGCTTTGTACTGGAGTACTTGTTCTTAACCACCTAGAAGGGGGGGGAGAAGAGGAAAAAAAAAAAAAAAAGAATTCAGGTCACTTCACAAGCTACTGAGGGGCTACTTCAGTTGAAACAAGACTGCATACAACCCACTCACCAGGTGCTTCGTAAGGCCCTCATTGACTTTGACGACATTCTTGGCAATGTGTTGCATCACTGGAACCAGTTCATCCTCTTTATATCCCATGTAATAGTGAAGAGTGGAGGTCTAAAGAAACAAGAGGATTAGTAGAGTAACCCACAAAAATAAAAAAAATTGAGCTGAGGAAATAGAACTTACCCATTCGCCACATTCGAAGACCTTTAGCATGAGGGCAAAAGCAGCACTGGCAACTTGAGATGGAGGAAAGTGAACCATGTCATAGTCTACCATAGTGAGTTCCACAAAGTACTTCGCCAAGGTATGGTGCTCAGCTGTAACCTATGAAGAAACGCATTAGCTCTTTGAAGGGCAGAAAGTCAACTTTCAGACTAGTACAAAGTGATGCAAAGGGGAAGCATTTGTACCTCTCCAATTTTTGAGGCCCTCCTGAGGAACTGTAGAGGCAAGGGCCTGCCAAAACTGAAGTTCAGGACCCTTAGAATGTTCATTTCCATTTTTCGGATCTGGGCAGTAGTGTAGGCACGGTCTGTCACAAAGGCAAAGTCCGCGATCTCGGGTGGATACATTTCCTCATACTTTGAGGCAATGAACATGGCAGTTACACCAACCAGCTGGAGATCCTTCTTGGTAACAGGTTGATCCTGGGACAGAAGTTAAAGTAATGAAAGAGGTACAACAAGCACCAAAATTAGGTGTTTACATTTAATACTGGAGCAATAACCTACTTGAAGAAAGCGGTCAATGATGGCCACAGTCATGTACATGGTCTCCTGTAGCAGCCTAAACTTGATCTGGACCTGGACAAGCCAGTCAATAAGGATAGCACGCATGTTCCCAGTGACTTCCTTTCCTTCCAGATACCTTGGCCTGACAGTCTGATCAGCCTTGGGACAAAAAGAGAAAAAAAAAAAAATTTGAATGAAATAAACCAGAAGGAATTGTTTAAGCAAGACAACAGGAACTTCACCAACCTCAAGTTTTCGGAGATATTTGTAGATGTCCTTCACATATTCACTGCAGAGCATGGGGTTATCATAATCATCAGCATCAACATCTTTGATATTGAGCAGCACATCGGAGAAAGCCTGGCACAGATCCTCCGGGGCACACAAAGAGGTTTCCATGGGCACAGGAGAAGAAGGTTCAGACAAAACCTATGAAAAGACGAGTCAACCATGGAACCAAAAACGTGTGAAGATCAAAACCAATGTTGCCACCAAAACTAGAAAAGCAGTTTGTGATTATAGCACCGAGAGCTGGAGGATGTGTTCATCCCCTACACATTTACACTGTATTTGAATGGTGTTGGAACCTGGGAAATACCCAAACTTTTGCAATTGTCACTTAGCATCATTAAACTTGACCCAATTCCAATATCCCATTACTGTTAACTAGACTTATTTTTATAATGAGATGCAGTGTGGTTAGATGTATTATTTTGGTCTACAGAAAACCTCAGTCTCGATAAACACTGAACAGTCCGTTTCAATGTACACAACTGCTTTCATATCAACCGTTATGGCTCGTTATTGTTTGGGAGGTCTAGAGGCTTAAAACATTACAAGGATCTACATGTTTACAATGATCATATCTGAAAGTATTGATCTGCCCATCACTATTCAACATTAATTTGAGACCTACTGCAGCCTTTCCACCTTATGCAGCCCTGAAATCTGCAAATTCTTCATATTAATTAATTAAATTAAGCCATCCAGCACCACAAGCTTATTTTTAAACCACATCTTTGGACATTGCACAGATGTTGGAAGATCTGCTACACAGGAAACTACAGTTGTTTTAGCTACGCTATTGTAGAGTTCTAGAAAGAAAGTGGATGTATATAGAACTCAACACTCCAAGCCACTAAAGGGTTCTTCAGATGGAATGTGCTAGCAACAAAAACTTGCAGAACGGACAAACAAACCTTTTGGGGCTACAGGGAACCATTTCCTTCTAAAACACATTCATCACCAATCTGAAGAAGCCTTCAGGGGTTCTTTTGGAGTGCTCCTATAACCATTTCATTTACTAAATAACCCTTTCGATGGAATAGCAGACACACGGTAAAGAACATGAACCACACCTGAACTTCATTCTCCAGTACTCTGGGCTCTGGTTGTTTAACAGGTTCTGGGGCTTTAATCGCAACCACAGCTGCCGGCTTCACATCCTGCTGTGGAAACAGAGCGAGTGAGAAAAAGCTCATACCAAAAGTTTAAAGCTAAAATGAGAGGACAGAGAAGTTTATTACCTTCTTATTCAGAGGCTGCCGTGTCACTACCGCGTTACCGATCACACCCAAAGCGGCTCTCGGCCTCAACGAGGGTTTGTTGCCCACGACTGACTTCCCAGTAACGACATTCTGGTTCTCACAGCTGGTCAGACGAGCACTCTGTCAGAGTACATAAGAGAAATTAGTGAAGCTGAGAATATAAGAACTTAGACTTATGAACACTTACACGTGGGGCTGGACAACACATCTACAACATAAACACAAACCGGCCTTTAAAACATCAGCTACGCATCTAACTTAAAATCACATGAAATAAAATAACCCAAAAACACATTAAATAAATAAACAAACACTCACCCTTGTAATACGAAGAGCCATTTCTGAGTTCGCGTTGCTTCAGATCAGATACTCAGACTAGTTTAAGATGAACCTCCTCACAGTTTAAATGCAACTCCGCCCTCTGGTTTAAATTGTCGCTCTCTCGAATGTGATTCGCTGCGTTCAGACGCTAGGAGGACTCTGATTTGCTGAGCTGCACCTGATAACAATGCGTTTCTAAGGCAACTGATGTACACTGGGGTGGAGCCTCGTTGGTCAAATCTTTTCTTCGCGTTGTTTATTATATTACAGCGCTACCTAACGTAGCGGAGTATAAACACACAGCACTTCCTTTACAAACACAGCCAACTCACATTTAACTGTTTTACTTTTTTTCATTGTTTAGGAACTGTTCTTTAAAACCAGGCGATGTTCTGTATTACATGTTTGTTTGGCTGGAAGCAACTTTTAAATGCTATTATATAATGTAATTTCAGTTTCATGTCTCACTGCACTCTGAAACAGTGACAAAATTTCAGCGGTTTGGACGGGGGGTGGGGTGAGACACAACTGGCTTGAGTATGGGGAAGGGGCTGGACCATAAATTAAATTATTATGAATAATAAATATTAATAAAACATCGTCAATAATATTAATTTATATATATATTTATTTAAATAATAATAACAATAATATTTTATATTATCATATTAATTAATATTAACAACTATTAGTTACTATCAATAATATATTAATAATAACTATTAATAATTATTACTAAAATATTAAAATGTTCATATTATTAATACATTGCTAATGCATTGTTAAATATTAATAAAGTATTAAATTGAACATTTCATTGTCGTCACATGCCGTCATCACTTAGCGATGGTAGGCTGCACAGACGAGTCACTTCTCTCCAAATGCCAACTGTCTCTGGTTGCTTGTAGCAGGCTAACACCTGATAATCCAGTCCATGTCTTGATGTTATCCATCCAGGTTATTCTTAAATTGAACGTTTAATAAAACTTAAAAGTTTTTCAGTTCATTGCTTCTAGTAGTTCTTGTAGTTTTCTGTTGTTAAATTCAATATAACTGGTTGTAAAGAATGTAGTATAAAATTATCACCCAAATTGTGTTTCACCTTGTTGATCAACTTCACTCCAACTCATTACCACCAATTTATATAATATAACACTTATTTTTAAATGTATGGTCAATAGACCTAATTTACATACAATTACACCTCATATTCTGTGTAAAAAATAAGCAGTTAACATGGGTCAATTTCGAGACTGTGCCACCACTCCATGTTTTCAAGCTGACCATCTTGTTTTTTCCTGAGATAGTTCTGGCAGAGCTTGGACTTATGTTTTGGGTCATTATCATGCTTTAGGATGAACCCCTGACCAACTTGGGCAAACCTGAAACTGTATATACTATATGTGTGTGCATGTGTTTGCTGTCAAAATTATTCTGAAATCTCTTTATTTTGAGATACACTAAAATCTTTAAATGATTTTGTTAAGTGTTGGAAATTGGCTTCTGTAATGCAGCACTGTCTCCAGCCACTCCTACTGTAAGGAAAAAAAACCCCATATGTATTTGAATTAAATATAAAATTCAAAGATAATGTATATCCAAAGGCAGAAGATTGTATGATACTGCAATTATATCAACACATTTTAAATTCATTTTTACGCAAAGTTCCCACATCTTGGTAAATTATATGATCACAATCTTCACTGCACATATTGGTGTAATAATGAGGCCCATTACTATATTGTATTATTAACCATTATCTTCAATCTTTGCTTCCTCAGAAAGGTGTAATTAGGTCTATTTAGTTAAATAAGGTCTATTAAAGATTTATACATTTATGTAGAGGGAACGACGTATGCTTAGACACTTGCTGTACTTCAGTTACTCAACTGGCCTCTTGTTTTATTTCTTTAACAATATTTAGAACATAAATCATAGTTTGTTTGAGTAATAAAATAATCAAGATATGAGTGTACTTTTAAAATGATAAATACACAAAAGGGTTTATTCAAAGTATTGAAACATGACAAACCACAACTAAAACCAAATGTATTTACAATTTATTACATCACTGGTTACATGATACATGTGCCATCTTTGTAATATTTCATGGACTCCATCTGTTGTGTCATTGCCAGAACCTCATGGAATCCTGTACTGAGGCCAGACATGTGCTGGAAATAAGCCTCCTTCTCCACCTGCACTGTCAGGTTATTCACTCCAGCATCTTTCAACACTGTAGTCACCTGATAACACAAGTCCAAAAAAAAAAAAAAAAACTAAAATTAGAAGTATTCAGTAATCTTAGGCCTAGTCCACACGTAGCCGGGTATTTGAATAACCGCATATATTTTTAGGCGTTTGGGCCTTTCCGTTATTCCATGCAAACACAGTTTTACACCACCAAAAATGATTGATTATGAAAACTCCAGCCAAAGTGGAGATTTTGGAAAACTCCGTTTTTGTGCTTGCGTGTGTACGTGTGAAGATGGCGTTTTAGAGTCCAGAACATCACAATCTGCGACAAATGATGTTGTGATGTCATATGCGTGACCACTGTAACTGACTGCCTTGCTGTGGAAGGATGAACGCCAGCAGAGAAGTTTTCATTTTTATGTTAATTCAAACACTCTTTGCCTGTATGTTTTTACAAGTTCAGCTTCTCCAGTACGTGGAGGAGCAAAGGAGAAGGAGCGCTTTTAGGACAGGTACTTTATGCCAACTCTCCCTCCAAATACGGAGGCAGGCCATTCGACGTTGTCGCAGACGGTTTTGGATCAGACCTGGACGCACTGCTGTCTGGTGGGGAAATTTTGAGACGGAAATAGTCGTTCCGGAGGTCTGGCGTAGCAATTTTAGAATGTCACGTGCATGGCTGACATGGGTGTTAGCTTTGTGTTACACTGCCATCTATGCGCTTGGCGTATTTATGACAACACTCTACGGCGTATTTATGCAGATTCACGTGGATGAAAACTTTTCTTAAAACGATCTCGTGTGTATGATATTTTTGAAAACGATGTAGGGGAGATATTCGTTTTTATAAATACCCGGCTACGTGTGGACTAGGCCATAGACTTGGTTTTCTACAGTACATAACTGTTTCAAAACAATGCAGTCCCTTTTCTGAAGACGTTATCTTACCTGCTGAATAATTCGCTGCTCCACAACATCAGACATGATCTGCAGGTGAATGGTTCCAGCAATGACACTGGCGGAATGCCTCCAGAAGTGTGGGTCACGGTAAGACAGGACACCTTCTATTTTCTGAATCTGAGATAGAAAAATACTACATGTTACAAATTCCAGACATACACAGATGCACATGATTTCAACAAATTTCTTCGTCTTGAAACATTTGCTAATTTATACCTTTTCAAGTGCAAAGATGACCTCTTTTTCATGCTCAGGTGGAATCCTCAGCAGGAGGACCTCACAAGCATCCTTCAGCAGAGGAATAACACTCAGAAAGATGAGCGTGGCGATAAACAGGGAACATATAGGGTCCGCTATGAGCCAACCAAACTGACTGATGAGAACAGTGGATATGATAACTCCAACACTGCCCAACGTATCAGCGAGCACATGCAGAAAGACTCCTGAAACCATCAAGAATGTTAATTTTTTTTACAATCATAAAAGGTCTGATTTGCACAAAAATCTTATTTATAATTACATATTCCACTTACCTCAGAGAGCTGATCAGCTAAATTTAGTCTTACATTTTACTTTAGAATGAGGGCTGCAAATTTAATACTGCTAACATACAGTACCACTTAATAGACACGTCAAATAGTCCAATAGTATCCATCACAACAGATCACCAAAACTCCCCTCAGCCTAAGTGAAGGTCTCACAGAGTAGTCTGTTTTAAGGCACAGAACGATATATAAACATATATTAAATAAATAAAACTTCACTAGAGCTGCAGGCCTGGTAGAAGCCTGATCTTGGATCACATTCCTCCATACTTCATTAATGAAATTACATCAGCACTTCCTGTCCTGAGATGGCTGTCTCAGGATGCTAGACGCAGCATTTAGCCAAGTTAGATTTTCCTTCATATAGCTTATTGTGTCCTAAACCACATCAACTAGTCTATAAAACTTTAATTAAAACCTAGATGCACTTTGAGAGACATTTGGTGATGTATTTTAATGGAAATATCTGGGCTATTCATGTGCCTACGGACTTCTGTTTTTAGCAGTATTAGTCTTGTGGCTTCATTTTTAAACTGAATGATACAAAATGTGAACTCATTGGCTGATCAACTACATCTGGTACAAGTGAAAAATTCTGTATATATGATTTCTAGGTGAACTACTCCTTTCAAGATCAGTAGTCATGTTTTATGGATATTCTTCTTAGGCTGCACAAATTAATGTAGACATCAGGCTGGTTTCTCAGATTAATCTAAATCTTAGACTAAAAAGTATTTTATTGTTCAGGAAAGTGGCCCATAATGTTTGGTTATGTATATACATACATACTCTGTTCCTAAGCTCATTTAACACATGCACCTGAATTTAGAATCTAAATGTAACTCTGAACCTAAAGGCGCAGCTACCTCTCATATTAGCATTCATGCCTCTTCCTCCAGAGCTGTGAGAGTGACCATGACTGTGAGAGTGCCCGTGGCCCCCATGGCTGTGCCCATGGCTTCCGTGGCTGTGTTCTCCATGTCCATGGCCATGATGCGAGTGTCCATGCTCATGGCCTGAGCAGCTGCCCTTAGAGGCCCCATGGGAGTGGGCATGACTGAAGGCACATATGCCCACCAGGTTCACAAGGAGTCCTCCCACAGATACGGGCTGATTGGAAACAGCATATTAAAACAAGCAATTAATCCTCTGAAGTTGTTCTGACAAGTCATAGTCATAATAGTTAGCAGTTAAAAAAGGTAGAATATGAGATTTTTAACAGAAAATTAAGTGAAATAAAGGAACACAACAGAAAATTAATTTTGGTCTACAACAAGGTTCTGCAGGATAATCACTTTACAGTAATCTTTGTGGGATGATGCTTTGGGGGAGCACTTTGTATTTGTGAAGGTTAAAATGGCTACAAGGAACCCAATGCTAACACTAGAAGAGCAGAGTGCCCTAAAACTCATAAAAGAGAATGAAGCACTTACTGCTAACATGACTGTGTTGATGTTTGGAGGGTCAATGAGTCTGGAGATTGACTCCACAAACACAAAGAAGGCAATGACCATTAGGAATAAGCCATTAATGAACCCAGACAGGATTTCAACACGGCCGTACCTGCAAAATACAGCAAAATTAAATGTAATAAACATAAAAAATGAGAATATTGTGAAAAATGTAAATTTTGTCTGTTGTATTTTACATTTGTTACACAAAGTGTCATATTTCAAGCATATTTCAAGCCATTTTATTGTTGATCAGAAATCCAGAATCTCGAGTTATTACAATATTTCATTTCAACAAAACAGGCTTTTATGTGTAGTGAATATAAAATAACAGTTTACCTTCTTGAATAAAATTATGAAAACAAATGAAATGTATGTTAATATATTTTTTGTAAATGCATTACTATTGTAAATGTCTTAACTTTCTTGATAAAAACATTTTGCTGTGTGTTTTCTGTTTAATATATAACTGGATGAGCAAGTATAATAACTACATAAAAGAGCATTATAATGACATTGTCAGAATTCCTACCCATACGAGTATATTCTAGTTGCTTTCCATCTTGTCATGAGTGCAGCAAAGAGACCCAACACCAGAGCAGAGCAGTCAAACAACATGTGGAAGCCATCTGAGATCAGTCCAAGACTATTGGTCCAAACACCATAGAAGAGCTCCACAAACGTGAAGGCCTGAAACAAAAGTAACAACATTATTACAAATACTGTGTGCATTTTGTCTACTAACCACACATCTTCACACAAGTCACACTTATCACATGACCACAAGTCTTTTACCAAGTTGAGACAGAGGAAGTAGAAGATCTGGCGAGAATCGTACTCCTCCAGGATTTGTTTGAGTGAGTCTTTGATGAAGCGAGGTAGAGACTGGGAGCTGTGTTGAAGGGCATCTCCCATCAAGTTATACAGAGGGATTCCCTCAGGTGAATATCCCACCAGTGTGCCTTTTTGCCCTTTCTTAGATGGAGACGATAGGATACTGTCAGCTGCAAAATGAACACACAAAACAAGAAACATTCAGAAATATTCAACACTTACAGAAACAAATGTACGTTTAATGAATTGTCAAAACAATAGATCACTCAATTACTAATATAATAACAGTGAAAGGCCAGATCTACTTAAATTGGTGCTGCAATCAAAAATGGAGATGTGTACACCAGCTGACATGACAAAAGAAAGATGTTCAATGGGGCTCTGACACTTACACATGATGAAGAAGCAGGCGCTGACCAGCACTCCCCCAGAGAGCACATGCTCAGTGCTGGTCTGCTGACCAGGTTTGCTAATAGCCCGGAGCTGGTCTGTTAATGGGTGTGTCCAGAAGTTGGCCAGCAGTAAGCCACTGAGAAACAGGAAGATGGAGCCATAGCGAGCGCAGCGAGGTGCCTCCATTTTCGTCACGCAGATGGATTCAACGTAAAAGTCCAGGATCATCACAGAGAAGACGATCATGGCGAAGGGTAAGATCAGACCCGACCAGGATTCCACTTTGCTCTGAGGGGGTTTTATATTAAGAACGTTATAAATACAGATTCTGTTACGGATAAGCATGTACAACGTCTGAGATGTAATGGACTAAGCACAGTAAATGTTTAGAATGGGGGTGGATAATCTGAAGTGTAATCTTTGTCAAATAAAAGAAACAGTAGTAGCACAGAGAAGTAAAGCTTGTGGTCTCATTGGTATTTTGTTTACTGCTGATATGAAGTCTGTTCATTGTCAGTCCCTTTTCACACTTGTCAAGTGTGTTGACCCAACAAGGCTCAACAATGTTTCTAGAGCAATCTCATCTAGCCTCGTGACTGTAAATGTAAACCCCAACTAACATGTAAAATACTGAACTATTAAACATGTTGGAACATTCTTTTATTTCCATCATTTGCATCTTAAATACACAGACATATCAGAATATTATGACCACCCCTGGTTTGGAATTAACTCAAACTTGTCATACATTGAGTGACTCCCAACGGCATAACAGTGGTGCCTCATAGGCCAATGATGCCAGGGGGGAACAACAACTCTGGCGAGGGGTAAAGAGCAATTGACGTACACAGTGGACCAGTTAACCTCTATAATGAACACAGGAGCAATGAGGAAAGTGTCAGGGATCCCCACCGAGTGAACCCCAGTGCCAAGGGTGGTTATTCCTAGTTTTAGGTAGGTGTTCATAGTATTCTGATGTGACTGTATGTATTTAAAAAAAAAAAAACACCACAACACACAAGTTGTTCAAACCTGTGGGAAGGGATTTTCCTCACAGTCACTGCGGGATGTTACTGCAGTAATTTGGTTAATCATCACCAGGCACAGGCCTAATGTATACAATCTTTTTAACAAAGAAGACATTGATAGTGTTCTTTACCTCAGTGGTGGCAGACAGCACGATGACCCAGGGCAGCAGCACCACTGAGGACACCAGGTTAGACAGAGCATAGAGGCGCTTGGCTCCCCCGATCTCTACAGATAGTTTTCTGGAGTGTGTGCTGAAGGCCACTTTTAGACACAGGGCAAGGACTAACAACACAACACCACCCTGTCAGAAATCAAAAGAATACATCAGTCTTCATCTTTAATAAACTGTTCAGATCTGAACTGTAGGCAGGTATGAAGATAACTGCCACACAGGAATAACACTGCATATCCAATCATTACGAGTGTAATAATACTTACATTTCCAGGTTTAATACAATTTGATATTCAAAATTCATATTAATTCTTGATATTTTGTGTGTTAAAATAATTAAAGTTAAAAGTTATGATTACCATACAGATAATACACATTTTATTTCAAAACAGAAGGCAGTAAAGTAGCAAAAGAGTGGTGACATCAGTGGAACTACCCTAAAACAACAGCTATAAACATTGATATACTCAGCTATGTACATAAACAACATATGGGGGGAAAAAAAAAAAAAAAAAAAAAAAAAAAAAAAAAAAAA